>CM060953.1:43179784-43254784 GCA_030765055.1 Mantis religiosa
AATTTAGTCCTTTGTGTAATTTAGTGAGAGTGACTCTTTTGTCGAGTGAACAGATTTACGAATACTCCACGCAGAAGTATTGGGTTCTAGACCAATCTGGGAACAGGTTATTTAATAAAGTTATGTTTATTTAGTTCTTCATATATTTTCTACCAAAATCAGGATATCAAACTGGAGCGAACTTATGTGTTTGGTTGACGGTAAATATTAACAAAAATAAATGTTTAAAAAAGAAGTAATATTCAATTTATAATACAATCAGCTGTTGTTCAAAACTAATATCACTATTTATGTTAAGGGGTCATTAAAATAAAAAAATAATAAAACGAAGAAAGAACAAGTAATAGAGAAAGCTTTGCATGATACACGCCGCCTGTGTCCTCAGAAGTGCCAATAAAATTATTCACTTTTTATTGTTCACATCTGACAGGAAAGCACACGCACATAAACACACGCAATAAGCATCTGAATCGCTTAAGTAAGCATTGTGTTATTTTCATATGGAAAATTCCCTAAAAACATGTTTTATACTTCTTCGCTTATATTTGCATGGGTAATAAATAAATAAAACTCGAAAAGAGACATGCTTGAGGAAAGAACAAGGTCATCCTAATCGAAGAAAAAGCACGTAGTCAGACAGTAAAAATGTTCAAATTTCGGGTGTATCCTTTAACAAAAGACTAAAAGACTGAAATGAAGCCATAATACAATAACCTAACATATGGTATTTTAATCAAAATTTTTAGTCTTTTTGGGAGAACCATACATAACGAATATTTTTCTATGCAAAGAGCAGTTTAGGATAAGTGTTCCAGGCTTCATCGTTTAACTCTTATTATTTTAGTTAATTGATGGAAATTTATCATTTCTTCGCACTAGTTGTATATAAACTGAGGTTTTTGATAGTCAACATTAAAAATTCAATGCCGCGGCTGGGATTTGAACGATGGACCTCCTAGTTTCCGTCCAGTCGCTCAAATCCATTGAGTCACCACGACCAACTTGTCCTCATGACATCAAATTTTCCATTTGCTTCGTATATTTCCCCAGACATTAAGTACTTACGATAGTAAGTCGCCACAAACGGTGTATCTCGGATGCGAGAGCCCGTGTTCTCAAATCGAGAATTTAATATCATGACGGCTAGTTGGCCATGGTAGCTCAAAGGTTAAGAGCGACTGGACGGAAACCAGGAGATCCGTGGTTCAAATCCCAGCCATGGCATTGAATTTTTCATGTTGACTCTATCCATCAAATACCTTAGCCTATATACGGCTAGTGTGGGGAAATGATTAAGTTCCATCAATTAACTAAAATAATAAGAGTTAAATGATTAAGCCTGGGACTTAAGTACTTACGATAGTAAGTCGCCGCAAACGGTGTATCTCGAATTCGAGAGCCCCTAGTGGTCTACCGGGGAAATATACGGGTCTAATAGAGAATTTAATGGCATGACATGTTGGCCTGGTAGCTCAATGGATTAGAGCGACTGGACGGAAACCAGAAAATCCGTGGTTCAATTCCGGGCTTTATCAAGTTGATTCTATCTACAATAATATTGTTATTTAAATGATGATTAATATTCAGTTTCCTTTTCTTCTATCTGATCAATTTCACTCTTTCAATTGTTATCTTTAGTTTCCTTCCCTATCCACTAAAATCACAAATAATTTTAAATAAAATTAAAATTAAATAACTGTTTCAAATCTTTTTTTAAAAAAACCGTCTATTACAGAATTTGTAATTTGTTTATTTTTATTCAAAGATTGTTTATTTTTATCTTTAATTTTGTGAATACTTATACCTTATATAAGCCTGAACCATGTCTCATGTTCAAGAGGTCCCGAGTTCGAATCTCGGCCAGGGTGAGTTTCCCGGGTAAGGTTTTCTCCGGGGTTTTCCCTTATCCTTAAAGACAAATGTCGGGTAACTCTAAGCTCCATGGACCCCGGACTCGTTGAGCATCATTTCACCCATTTCATTCATCGTCCGGTATGACTAAATGTTGGAGGACGTAAATTACAACAACAACAACAAAATTAACCATGTCAATAGGCCATAACCTTTGAACCAATAATACGACACACATGAAACTTTGGGAGAATATAATACACAATTGGGAGATTACATTACACTATTTACATCTCAGAGAAAATGTTGGAAGTGTCCTCCACCAGCATCTATACATGTTTGTACTCGTCTCATCATATTCTCTGAAGTTTTACGGAGTGTATCCTCGCCAATGTTACTTATTTAGGTTCAAATGGATTCCTTGAGAACATCAATTGTCTGTGGCCTATTTCTGTACACTCTATTTTTCAAATACCCCCACAAGAAAAAAAAAATCTGGTGAGGTTAGGTCAGGTGATCTGGGGAGCCACAGACCTTTCGAGATTATTCGATTATCAAAGAAACTGGTTACAAGTTTCATGGTGTCATTAGATGTGCAACATGTTGCTCCATCTTGCTGGAGATAATCTTCTCTCAATTGGATATGATCTCCGTAAAACTTCAGAGAATATGGTGAGATGAGTGCAAACATGTATAGATGCTGGTGGAAGACATTTCCAACATCTTCTCTGAGATGTAAATAGTGTAATGTAATCTCCCAACTGCGTATTATATTCTCCCAAAGTTGCACGTGTGCGTACTTTCTCTTTTTCTTGAGGTTTAAGATTATACAAAATCCATTTACAATGAAACGAACTTCAGAAACTATTTTTATAAAATTCAAGATAAACGTTGTCATGAACATAACTTAAATATAAGGTTAAAGCCATTTTTGAGAAAATCAGGACCTAGGATAAATTTTCTGCGTAAAGAGTAATGTAGGCTAGAGGTATGTTCTTGAAAATTCTTATGCTGCGTCCTTATGCTGAACATACGCCAAGTTTGATATTTAACCAGTTTTTGTTTTTGGTTATATGCTGTTTACAGACACACACAAATCACTTTCTTCCCCCCAGTACACAGAGAGTGGCAGGTCTTTCTCTAAACGTGTTTTTTTGGATTCAGGAATTCTGATGAAATCTCGGAGTGAATTTTTGGAGAGATAAATATATTATAGGTAGTGTCTAAAGTAAAAAGACAGTAAATAAATTCTCAACATAAAAGATAACAAGTGAAGCATTAGAATACGACCCTTGACGGTCGAGACGGTAAAGCAAGGAGAAGAATTAATTTACAGGACAACATATATTGGAAGGTAACTGACCTCGGCCTGCAGGGAGGAGCACGAAGAAGATATTTATCATAAATGCATTCGGACCGGCTCAGAACCTCCCATGAAAAACGAAAACGCATTTGTCTATCGAGTATCCGTGTTAACTGAGCAACATGTAGGCTTTCCTCACACAATGGAGACTTTCTACAGTAGCAGGTTTAGAAATGTGAGCAGGTATTTTCTGTTTACGATTATAACTGTGGCAGTTCCAGGTATATATAATGTTATTGGTTTTTATGGTTATCATGTTTACAGTAATATTATCATTCATAATTATACCGCTCGCAAAAGTTAAAGGCACATGAACGCTCGCCAATGCTAAAGCAGAGCGCTGTTGCCAAGTGTAGTACGTGCACCTGCAGAGGTTCCGTGAACAAAGTGCAGTTTTACCCGACTGCAAAGATGCTGGCTATTCTTCCCGTAATTAAATAACACATTAAATATTCATAAAATATTAATATATTTCCTTGACACACGTCACAGCAGTGGAACAACAAGCATGGTCTCCAATCCAGTAACTCGCTTTCCGACTTCAAGGATCTTTCTCGGAGATTGAAACACAGGTACGCTCTCTTTGTCTGAGGATGAAGCTGGTTCTCTACAAATTCGTGAGGCTGTGTGTACACTACCTACACCACAAGATTACAGAGCTAATTCCTGGGTTTTGAAAAATCTACAACTGCCCTATATCCTGGATTGGAGAGCTTTCGTAAAAGCTTTTAATATTAAATATAAATTTTCTGCCCTGAGAGTGAATCACTATGTTTGTTGATCGAAAAATCACTGGTGTCACTTCGAGGGACATGTTCACGCACTGGTATCACAAACACTGGAAAAAAACGTGTATAATGATGGAATAATGTAATATTAACAATATTTCAGCTCGAGTTCAACACACGATTTAACGATGCAATTCACTTTAACAAAACGACATCTCTACTCTGAAAACGAACTGAAAATTAACTCTGTTTCAAACTGCGTGACTTCTGTTTTAATGCATTATTTATTTATGCTTGAGATAAATGTTTTGATGAAAGAATGGTGTCATTTTTCAGGGTTATCTGTGTTGAATGGATGAATGTTCGGTGTAACCATAACCATGTGAAGATACAAAGTGCATCGCTCGTGTTCTAAGTATCATAGAGACAGGATTTTTGTACGGCCATGATCAGAAAATAAAATTCTTTCTTATTATAAGATTGGCATCTGTAATATTCAATTATTTATCCGTATCATTTAATTATAACCATGTGAAAGATAAAACGTGCATCGCTCGTGTTCTAAGTATCGTATAGACTGGATTTTTGTACGGTCAAGATCAGAAAATAACATTATTTCCTATTATAAGATTGGCCTCTGTAATATTGTCACAAATGACTGTATTAATTACACTCTGGTGACTTGAGTAGTATGTGTGACGGCACTCCCTCCCCTCCTTTATGACTGGATGAAAACTGTGTAAGCGATAGACGCTCCCTCTTGAACTAGCTCTTGGCTGGGTAACATGTATCTGTAGGCAACTCCACAGATAAATTGGCGTTATGGCCGCCTTTGTAATCTGCTTGTTGTAGTAAATATTCTTATTAAGTGAATTCCACATTTAATTAGCCTTACCATACCTTTGTAGAAATGAAACCTTTATAGAAAATACCCAACCTCTCGCCAAAGCATGTAGTTCTACTCTGAGTGTTTGCTCCCGTGTTCGACCTGACCACGTGTTCCTTAATTTTCACAAACTAAGATGAGGTCGACACATATTGGTGGAGGCGCCGGGTAAAACAAAAAAAAAAAAAAAACAAAAAAAAAACACCTTTGTTTTGTTCACAGATATGCAAATTGAAAATGTATGTTGTCTCTAAAAGAATATAAAAAATCATGTCACCTTCTTGCAAATAAGATTAACATCTCTCAAATATTTATCCGTAACATATAACCATAGCCGTGTGAAGGATAGAACGTGCCTCGCTCGTGTTCTAAGTATCGTAGAGACAGGATTTTTCTACGGCCATAATCAGAGAATAAAATTCTTTCTTATTATAAGACTGGCATCTGTCATTTTTCAAACATTTATACAAGCGTAATTAATATAATGTTCTCAGTTCAGGCGCGCGAGATGCGTGTACCACATTCGGCAACTCTGGTAGGAGAGGCAAGCTTAGCATTCGCTGGAGTCTGCAGTACGGCCCGTTTCCACGTGCCTTTAATTTTGGCGAAGATTATATTTGCAAAAATGGTTCAATATGAAGGATATCGCTACAGATTATTTGCTGCAACTTATGAAGGTTCTCTAGATGTGTCAACTAGGAAGTTTATAATTACCAAATGTATTTATACTTACTTGTACATTCCTGCATTACTACTGTACAAGGGAAATAAATATTAGCCCCAAAACACACAATATCATCTAACACCACAAAATATGCAGATAATCTCAATTGATTACGGAGATATAGCAAAGTGAATAACTGCTAGTCATTTTTCTCGTCACATAATATTGACGATCACACGAGTTCTGATTTTAGAGGTCTCGGGTTCAAAACCGACGGAGGTTAATGATCTTTTCCGGGCGTAAACACTTATGTAAGTGCTACGGGGCAGGAACAACTCCCGTTTGTAAACAGCTCTACATAACTGTGCTACAGAATCTTAGATCATCCTCTATTCCCCATTGTTGTGCAACTTTTGCTGCCTATTTATCATCATTATGCTTCAGTATTGTGTTGTAAAAGATGTATAATCATAATTTTGATAAGTGAATAAATTATATAAACAGAAATTCACTTTCGGAGTGCAAAATATTTGATATTTCATAAAGCAGAATAAATAATAATAATAATAATAATAATAATAATAATAATAATAATAATAATAATAATAATAATAATAATAATAATAATAATAATAATAATAATAATAATAATAATAATAATAATAATAATAATAATAATAATAATAATAATAATAATAATAATAATAATAATAATAATAATAATAATAATAATAATAATAATAATAATAATAATAATAATAATAATAATAATAATAATAATAATAATAATAATAATAATAATAATAATAATAATAATAATAATAATAATAATAATAATAATAATAATAATAATAATAATAATAATAATAATAATAATAATAATAATAATAATAATAATAATAATAATAATAATAATAATAATAATAATAATAATAATAATAATAATAATAATAATAATAATAATAATAATACAATTATATACAACGTAAATGGCGTGTATCTCATCTAATGCTAAAGCGCTTTTACAGTATGTTCAACAGTGTTTTATCCAGTGGAAGCGACTAGTAACTTACATAGGAAAGATACTCAAGTTTAGCAGTATGTGAGTGACCCTATTTATTAAAAAAAACTGCCTGTTTTAACGTAACCGTTATGTTCCAGTCATTCCAGTATGAAATATATACTCTTATCTGTCAGAATACCATTAAACACAGAGTATGTAGTATCTCATGGGGCTACCAAAGAACTGTAATGTAAGATCACTGCTATGCCTAACTCCTTAGACACTTGGAAAGGTAGAGTCAGACTAAAAATGTCATGACATATCTGGGATTTCAACCATGAATCTTCCAGTAATAACCCTAATAGTCGTCTAAACTACAAATAAAGCCAGGGAGCCATTAAGGTGGTTATCTCAAATGTATATGAGAACTCCTGGTGGCTTACCGGAGCGTTGCTCAGTGGTTAGAGCAACCGGGTGGAGGCCGGAAGATTTGTCGTTCAAATCCCGACTATAGTGTTGAATTGCAGTCTGACTTTACCTTTCCAAACCTACATATGACTAGCGTGGAAGAACAATTAATTTGGTTAGAAACTTGTTACCTATGTAAAATATGTTCACTCACACAAGACGCGAGTTGTTACGCCTGTGCCCATTAGCGAGAAATGTTTGGGCTAAACTCTCTAGCGATTTCATACTCTTCCCTCTTCTTCTTCATGATAATTCAGCCACAGTTATGTAGTCCCACATTTACAGAACTAAATAAGTTATGGTGAATGAGTGTAATTTGAGTCCGGGGTCCATAGACCTGGGAGTTGTCATTTTAGCTTAGAAGTGATTTGAATACAGTAATTGCAGTCTGTTATAAGTCGGCTTATAAGAAATGGCTTATGACACGGTCAAGTGAAAGGTTACCATATGTGTACAGGGATAGTAATTGTGCAGGCAAAAATCAGGCAAAGCATGCAGAATTCTTGTTCTATGCATGCAACCAACAGCTAGTAGAAGACGGTCGAAGGAAACTTCAAGGAAAATGCTTATGGAACATCTTAAGAGAAGCAGAGAAATATGCACATTTAGATAATATGTCTCAGATAACATCCGCTAAGGTGTTACCGCGACAAAAGAGTTCATGAAAGAAATATAGCAACATTTCAACCTACGAGAAAAGGATGTTACTTAAGAGATCGTCGGAAAGAAATAGTAGGACTAAGAGAAACTGAAGTGACAGATTACCAGACTTGAGAACACCTAATTTAAGACACCAGTTATAGATATCGGAAAGAAGAGCAGAAATCACCGAAAGAAGGAATATCCCAGGAGAGCCAGAGGAGATATATGGAGAGAATCAGAGCGAACAGACACAAATAATTATGTAGAGAAGGAAAGATGACAACCCGAATACCTGGAACTGACGAACCAGCTCTATCTACTGATGCCAGTCCCTTTAGAAGATGGATACCAGTAGGAGAAAGCTTTGGATACCAGGTGCAGAAGAGTAAATTTAAAATTGTAGGAAACAGTCTTTCGTAGTTTGTTATAGAAATTAAAGCTGTAGTAGAAATGTAGATTTGAGCTATATTGTTGGTGTAGAAGTCAAATAGAAGAAATACTGTTTATAGATAGATTAGATGAGTAGATTTGTAAGGTGACTGGAATCCAGTGACCTGTATGTTTAGTTAGTTTGTTAACGTAGCAAGCAAATTATATCTGCGACATGTGTAAATTGTTTTATGTAATTTGATTTAAAGATGAATAAAATTAAAAATGATGGATTGCTGGATTCCAGAAACCGGGCTATTAGATATGCAGATTTTATTTTATGCAACCAATAATAAAGTTTGGAACTGCAAAAGTTTTCTACTCATTATTTATCTGCCATTTATTTTCTTTATGTCCAAATATCAGGCGATTGGATGGCGAATGAGACATGGTGGAATTTGCTCTGTGTCTGCCTGATGTTCGGTGTGTAACGGGTCTACAAGGACCTCTCCGTGCAGCAAGGTAGGCTTATAGGATCCGGCCTCTGTCCTTCACCCCAGTCTTTCCTCTTGGAGGTTTCCAGAAGCATAATAAGCCTTCATATGCGTTTAAGTGCGCAAATTCTGCTCCAGTTCTTGACAACCGATTTCCCTTTCCATATTTTAAAGTAAGAGATCATCGTTATTTGATATTTGATTAAACACTTCATCTGAAGTATACAAAGTTAAATACAGACTACGTTACATTCTTTTACAATTGGCAGTGCAGGGCGCTAGTTTTAGAATGGGGCGGTGCACTAATAACGTACATTATGAATCATATACATTTTGTTACTACTGCATTACTTCACAACAAATGGTGCGTACTGATTTGTTACACGAAGTTAGCGACAGCTGGCACTGTAATAAAACAAACTCGGTGAAGAAAAACTGCCAGCAAAAATAAAAGCTGAATACTCCTCTGTTTCGCTAATTATTCTCAGCACAAGAGAGAATAGCAAAAACGTTTCTGTACCTTTGAATGTTTGCACACAATGCCACTGAAGTTGTGAATATTCTGGGTCTCGAAAGTAGTCTTCAGCAAACAAGATATAAAGTTCAGCACTATGCACAAAATGTAGAGATATAACAAAACATAATGCAAATATGGCCAAAGTTCGATTATATTACAGTTTATTTCAAAACAAGAAGGATGTTGTGACAAATGTGAATTCAATGACAACCCACCCTCCATGGATAAACTGCTAGCACTCACATTCACTTTCGGCTACAATTAAAATTTGAGTGATACATAATTCCGTATTATATATGTACTATATTGTGGCACGTTCTTTCTTACTGCTCACTAACTTTCGTAACCTATTTTTATAAAATACACCTGCTTTGTGGCAGCTTCAACTAAATTAAAATATTTCGACAGACTATTTGTCTTCATTCCTATACAATATTGATCCGAACACCATATGCGCAGCATTCAGCAGGAGTTCGGATTCTTGGGTACATTATTGCCGCTGACATAATGGGTTAAATATTTGGCCTAAATGATTGGCAGGTGTCTATAGGATATTTACATGATATACTTAAAAAACGTAACGACTAAGATCTCAGTCCCCAGGTCCCTACAACACGAGAAAGTTTAGTCGAACAACAAAAGCAGAACTCTCCACACGACCCTCTCTCCCTGATGAGAAGGTTGGTAAAATGTACTTGAAGCTGCAGAGACCAAGTGTATAACTGACAGCTTGGAGCAATTATTTTTATTGCGTGCAGTAATAGTCACGTTACTTATAAAGATTATATTTGTAAAATAGTCTGGTAAAATGACTCTGTAAATGTCCTCAAGTGTGCTAGAGAGAATTTAATAACTCAACATTTATAATCTGTACTAAACATATAAAAAAGAACCCTTTTATATATTATGTCTGTGAATTCAAAAAGAATTCTCATAGTTGGATGATTTTTTCACCATTAGAATGCCCTATTCCTTCTGACGGACATGACGTATAAAACACCATTTAATTTATATTCATAAGCTACTACAAAACCAAAGAGATATACTAAGCCTACGTGCCATAGTAGGAAAACGTTATAAGCAAACATACAAAGAAAGCTTTGTTGAAATTGCACATAAAATGAGTAGGTAATACCTCAAATATTTCACCCCAAAGAAAGAGAGAAACGATTTAACAACCAAGAAAATAAAGAAGCGGCAAAATAAAATACAATGAATATTTTTATAACGCTATAATACGAATACCATACTAATGTCGAAATACTTCAATGAAATTAGTAAAAGGACGTCCTGGTTTATTTCATTTGTGCTTATGTTGTAATCAAGTCCATTAAAAGAGCGTGAAAAATTTAAAAAGGTATGACGAGAGAAAATTGCTAGTATTATAATTAATTAACAAGGGCGCCGGTCTAGCGCAGTGGTTTCGTTCGCACCTCCCGTGGTAAGGGTCCCGAGTTGGATTCCTGGCTCTGGGGTTGGCGATTTTAAGTCGGCCCGATCTACGTCTTCACCTCTGTCTAGTACATGTGAAGTGTCCCCTATGCCCAACGTGGTTTGGAGTCCACAGTATAAGCTTTAGGTCCTCTCGCCTCACGGTCATCTTCACTATCACCCTATCGTTGGAGGTAATGGACCCGCCCTCTGCGTGCCTCCACCTGAGAAATGGGTCCAGACATCACGTGGTGGGGCGAGGTTACCCCGAAGGTCAAGGTTGCCATATGGGGCGTGTTGGTAACCAACCAAACATAATTAATTAGCAAGCGATGGTCACATATTGTCAAGGAAATTAATTTGATGGGCAGAGTGTGTGGAAATTAGAAATTCACCAGCTTCACATCTACCATATTGATGCCGAAATTAAGGGATGCGATGTATAAAGAATCGTAATGGATTTCAAAGTAATGTATATTTGTGTGGAACGCGTGCAGGTGCAGTTGGGTTGAATAGCAACGGAGTTGGTTGAGTTGTTTAACAAAAGACGCGGGAGAAAAAGGATTTTCTTAGTAAGAATCGAGAATGGATAGCACTTGACTTTGTTTGTAAAAGTATTCTTCGGACCCCTAATAATGACAATGGGCAAAATTGTCACAAAGGGAATCTTTCTTTTTTGCCCGCCTCGATAGCGTAGATGGTAGCATGTCTGCCTGACGTTCAAGAGGTCCCGAGTTCGAATCTCGGTCAGGGAGAGCTACCTGTTGAAGTTTTTTCCGGGTTTTTCCCTTATCCTTAAAGACGAATGTTGGGTAGCTCTAAGCTCCATGGACCCTGGGCACATTTGAGCATCATTTCAGCCATCTCATTCATCGTCCGATATTACTTAACGTTGGAGGGCGTAGAATTACAAAGAGAAAGAAAAAGAAAGGGAAACTTTGTGTGTATAAAGCGCTTCGAGAAAGTGAAAGCTAGACAACCCACGCGCAGATGTGTGGTCATACAGTCCGAGGCGTGAAGCCGATTAGGGCGGTCAACTTCTTCTGTCTTGGTCGAGGGCAGACCAGAAGTGAAGAGAGAGGGTATTTGTCGGTTTATACGTAACTAATTAAGTATTATCGAGTAATAATCATTCCGCCTTCAGTAACTCTAAACAGTGATATATTGGTAACCCTTGGTCGGCAACTTCGAGTTTAACGTAATAATAAAAGAAGCAGTCATTAAACTAGTTTGAAACGGGCATTCCAGTGTCATTAAAACTATCCTTCTCATACGTACTCACGCATACCCCGTGAGAAACCTCATTGCCGTACCCTGAGCAAAATATTATTTGTTGCAAACTGTAGTGGAAAGTGGAACTGTGTGCCACCCATTTTATTATTGCTTCAAACTGTCGCCCCAACGCAGAACTCTTTGCTCGCCAAAATATATTTGCTACAAACTGTCACCTCAACGTGGAACTTTGTTCGCCAATATTTGTTGCTTCAATATGTTGCTTCTGCATAACCTGAAACGATTAGTCTAGTTATTAAATAATTACTGAACCAAACAGAATGTAGATACCAAGGTTTAACATTTCATCTAGTGCAAAATGATCTAAAAAGTACTCCACGATTACAATCGATTATTCTTCCACATTCATTCGGTACTTTTAGGCAGTGCAGACTCCAGAAGTTAAAAGACTGTTGGGAAAAGTTAAAGATAAATGTTCTGGCCACTATTTTACACTGTTTAGCGTAAATTTCATTTAGTACAGATATTTAAATTGAGCGAAGAAGGTTGAATAATGATATGTGGAACATTAGTTATGCAGCATTTGGAACTTTTCGACTCGTC
This sequence comes from Mantis religiosa, assembly GCA_030765055.1. Lineage (NCBI taxonomy): Eukaryota > Metazoa > Arthropoda > Insecta > Mantodea > Mantidae > Mantis > Mantis religiosa. The sequence continues at coordinate 43,192,037 of CM060953.1, forward strand.
ACTTTATTGGTTATGGGGAAATTTAACTTGTTATTAGGAATGTGCCTTTACAATAAGTGGTAAAGGGGAGGATTCACCTTCTAGCCTTCTACATCTATAAGAATGATTTCAACAATGATTTTGGGTTGAGATAAAATAAATTAATTAATTCGAGTTAAAAAACGTATTATACAATACCAGAAGAATCTGCTAGTATTACACATAAGACGGTTTTCCACTATTTTCTCATCAAACGGACTCACGGGACATCTTGTAGATTACATCAGGCGAAGAACTAGTTAGTCATGAATAAATCGTTTATATAATTTTAATCGCCAGCTTGCCGAAAGGATAGATCGGTTTTGGCAATCGTTTTATGTTACTGATACAACGTCCAGCAGCCTGATTCGCATATTTATCAGCAGCTGTGTTCCCCGCTGTCCACCAGATGCCTCAGGCGATGAATTCGATTCTACACTCAATAAAGCTACACACTCTCTTTTACATAGGAAATTGCTTCGCTATTAATTAACATGCCGCAATAAGGAGAGTACCCCTTTCCAAGGGTACACACGCTATTCCCATTGCCATTCCGTAACCCAAACACATGTCCCCTTCATGACAGTCACTTTCTAAAAGTAATGTAAGAATATTAGCATTTTGGGGGAAATCGTTTTGTAGTTTACTGAAACCAAAAACAGAATTTTTATAATGTGTCTGTAAACAGCATACTCAAAATAAAAATTTGCACAAGTTACATAACATTTTGTAGCCATTTTCCTTATATTGTTATTTGTTCAGGTGCGGCTCTGGGCGAATTAATTAGGTGACTAAATTAGCTAACTTAAATTCACAAAATAAGCACCGCAAAATCGGATTTTATACTAGAATAGTGCTTCTGAATTTCGATGGGGCTTCTCTCTGTATATGAATCCAAAAGTTCCTTAAAATTACCTTTATTTAAACAGTTCTCGCTTTCATTATGTCCAGGAAATATCATTGTCTACTTCCCTAATGGGATATTGCAGGAAAAGCCAGTAAAGCTTAACATTCTCACTGCATTTTACAATAATGTCGCAAACCCGATCGCGATAGCGCGGCTTGTGTACACAAAAAGCCTGGAGATAAGGAGTATGCCGGAAGAAATAATGATAGCGTAAGATAAAAGACCTGCCGGCACCGATAGGGTTACGTTTCTGGAAAATGATAGAACATTCAATTCCTGTTTGGTCCAGAAATATCTCGAATTTACGAAATAGGTATTTAAAGACGTGACGGCTCGCAAAGAGTTAGTGGTGAAACAGAGTTGTGAAATGAGAGAAAGCCAGTTTATAAGAGTATTTCTACGAAAATAAAGGAGATTTTTAATTTCTGCAACTCGGCCTTTTAATTCTACGAACCCAAAAAGTCACAATATATAGACGTGAGCCTTCCCTAAGAGCGTCTGCAATTTTGTTAAGTGTTTTTTCCTCAGATCCTTCAAAATCCATGTGTTGGATTCATTGTAGATCCCTTAAATATGACAAATTAAACACTTCACATATCAGAAGATAATCAATTATCACATAAAAATTACGTATTTACACAGGATGCAAACTGATAATAAACAGTAGCACACAACACGCGGGGCTCGCTTCAAGTGGGCTACCACTTCTACCGACAAATTTCTTTTCAAAAAGTAGTAAGAAGCTCTTGTATTGTGTTGGCAACACGAGTTGGTGCGGAATATACGGCTTCTATGAATCGAGTAACCATGGTAACCAGCAATGCATTCTGCCCCTCCAACCTCTCCTCACTCACCGCAAGTGTTACGGTCACCTTGTCCTTTTAATAACGAATCACTAGTCGGGAAGTAAGCTATCGCCAAGCGAGCGGTTCCATTACAAAGTATTACTTGGAGAACCTTTATAAATTAAAATTAAATGCTAGAAGATAACATAACCATGTAAGTTATTCAAAAGCAAGTAGTTGACTCGGCGATTCAAACGCATCAAGGAAGAACCACCCCTGTATATTTTTGAAGTGTTGTCGCCAATCCTTTGGAACACGGGATGTCGTGTACTTAGTGACTTTATATTCATAAGTATTTAATTATCTGCTCATTCTCCTTATCTCCTATTAGCCAAATGTGTAATGAAGTATTTATACAAACGTTTATCTCCATTGATACTGGTGGATAAGAAAATAACACTTATGCTATAAAAAGTAGTAGAAGAATGTGCGGAGAAAGAACCCAATACAAAGACACATCCGTCTCATACAAGAATGGTGCCGGCGTTGGCGGAAGTCCGTTAACCCGGACAAAAGCCACGCTATACTATTCACTAAGCGCCACATCCCCGCAGAATGTCCAAATTTCAATTTCAGAGGTCGAAGGATAGAATGTGTACCCTCTATCAAATACCTGGGAGCTGAGTTAGACAGAGGTTTGACTTTTCGCCGACACATCAGGGAACGCTCTGCGAGGGTTCAGGGAGCTATTGTTTCCTTGTACCCTATGTTGGGTTCTCGATCGATGCCAGTCCACGTGAAGTTATATCTCTTTCGAGCTCTCATAGTCCCGTTGATGCTATATGTCCGCGAGGTCTGGGGCATGGCCGCAGATTCCTGGCTGGCGTATCTTCAACGCGCTCAGAATAGAGGACTTAGGTCCATCTATTTTGTAGGCCGATTCTTCCCAGTAAGCTACCTTCATGAAGCCTGATCGCTTCCATACGTGGAGGATGAAATTAGGCGCCGGGCTACAAAATTATACGCAAATTTACCATCGCACAGAAGTGCCCTGGTTACGGCTCCTGGTGATTATGATCCAACCAGACGTCTTCGCCGACTATTCCGGGTCCCCCGCATCGTTTTCTGGCATCCGAGATAACCACGGAGCAAATCCAACAGCAGCAAAAGCTGAGCTCCCATAATCTAACGAAGAGTTGTTTGGTCTCAAAATTATCCACAATAAATTAAATTAAATCTACTACATCGCCAGGGTGCAACAGGCAAGCATCCTGTCCTCCTTAGAGGAGTAAATTTCCACCTCAAATCTAACCATCACCCTAATACAAATAAACCCACCCTCAAATATCCCAAGAAAAAGAAAATCCTACATGCGGTTAAACCCAAATCCTGGGTGGGCAAGCAGCAACAATCTTCGGGCTAATACACCTGTCAGTACCCCGCGGTGCCATACGGAGAAAGAGTGACACATATTTTTGTGCCGTAACAACATAGTAAATTTAAAAGAAGTCACAAGCATTATTTTGAGTTACATCTTTATCTTTAAAACCACTGACACAGTGAACATTTGTAGCAATGAACATTAATTGAACATTGAACATGTTATGTAATAGAACAGTTAAAAATAGACTTTGAATGTATAGATAATATGAAAGAAGTATGTAACAAAATTCTCAGAAAGTTTCAGACATTAATAATGGCAATAATGGGATTTTATATTTTCGTTGATAACGCCTTAACTTTCCCTCGAGCATACCTGAGTAACAAACGGGCAAACAATGCTCCACAAAATACACGAATACAAATAAAATGAGATGCTGATGCGTTTGCTATTAGAACTTCCGTAGATTTTAGATCCATGTGAGTAGCAAGGTGCAGTGAAATTCTTGATGAATTTTGTGTTGGCATATATGTTTTGATGAGCTCAAACATATATCAGATACCAGTGCCTATTTGAGTATTATATACGTGCAATGTATACATATAAATGTAAATAACTTAAAATATTATTAGATATCAGAAAGTTATATCCTGATGCACTTCGAAATATATTACGCATCTATACTTCATGTTGTAATAATTACGAAGCATATTTATGAAGGCATGTATAACAATTAAAAACGAATTAATTTAAAAAAATAATCATATTTATAAAAAGTAAAAGAGTGCACGACATAGTAAGCCTCACTTAAATGAAATGGTAATGTTCAGGAAATATGTTGTAAATTCGTTTACCCCACCAGAAGCACCTTATGCATATTAATAGGTAAACCTTTCCTCAGTATATATTTCTTATCTTTGAATATTAATGATCATTGTAAAATCAGTATAATCATGACTGTTTCTTTATTTATTTATAGGTTTTCCACTTTACAGCAGTTCACCCTTGGTTCCTGCTTTCCAGAGATTCCTGTCGATCCATTGTTCTTCGTCTTGTCCTTTCTTCTACATATGGCCATATATTTCCTCATACCACGTTCCTCTGGCTCTTCCCCGCTTTCTTCTGTCTGGTAAAGTGTGTCTAGTCAACGCGAGTGCAGTTGCCTCACAAAGCAACCTGACCCTCCCGCCCAATAATGACCGTCATAAATCTATCTCCACACTTCAGAAGTGAAACACTATCATTGAAGACCAATAGCAACCCTGATTTCCTGGAAATGTCAGTTGCATGTTTACTCCACGTGGAGTCTCAGTTGCCAAACTTCCAACTTCCAGCTGATCTGTTTCATTCGTTGTGTGTCACTAAGTGGAGACCGTGGGAGGGAAATGCAGTGGTAAATGCAAATGAAGTAGAAGATAACTTTCAGTCAAGTGAAAATAATCAAAGTGAAGAGAATAGTGTGAATGAATTGGAAAGTGGTGCTGGACCGAGTTATATTACTGGAGAAGCCTCAAAAAACAAAGTCATAACTGGAACTCTTTCTAAGAAAATTCAAGCGCTTGTTTTGAATACGTATAAATACGTGGTGAAAAAAAAATATTGGTAAGGGGTCATTCAATGAACCTGCAAAAATTCTGAGTATTCACAGAAATACAGTAAGAAAAATTGTGACGAAAGGAATACCAAAGACGTCGATCAAGTGTGAAAACAAAAGGAAACGTTTCTCTAAAGTGGATAATTTCACATGCAATTTAATTGGTCGAGAAATTTATAGATTCTATGCAAAAGGGAGAGCGCCCCCCTTAGGTGAATTGGTTGCACATTTGCAAGGAAATTGTGATTTTCCTTATGGGCACTGCACTTTGCGCGGCCTCCTAAAGGAGCTGGGTTTCAAATAAAGCTATTCAGACGAAATCTCGTATGATACCCATGACGTATCGAGAAAGGTCGCAACCTTGCAGAAAGGACTGACAGAAGGAGGGCTGGTGTTGTAAAACGATTATAAGGGTTCGTCAAAGAAGGCGGCCGAACTGCACACGCGTTAAATAAACACACTTTACTTCCCACTTTAGGACTTATTTGGGCCATCGTTCTTCTGGCATCCGTTGTACATGTCCATACCATAGTAGAGCTGTACTGGTCATTCTGTCTATAACAATTTCTAGTGAGTCCATTACATGTCTAATGTAGGCGTTTCTGACATGTAACCTTGATATACTCATATTTCTTCGAAGTCCATCCATTTCTGTCGCTAATATTCTTTTCTGCATTGTTGTCACTAAACTGACATACTTTAATTGACACATGTCTAATGCTTACAAATTTAACAACATATTATACAAAACATTTCAGGATTTTTTTTCTTTTTTGAGGACCTGGTAACAGCAACAATAATCATCTCTAAAGCAATTGAAGCAACGAAGAGATATTGTTAAGAATGGGGTCTAATAGTAAACAAAGTATATGTAGGTTATTATCTACAAATCTGGAAATGAGCAGAAATGGTTGGAGAATACTAAAATCAAAGTAGTAGATAAATTTGGCTATATAGGGATAAGGATGAAGATGGGTGGAACAAAAGAAAAATGCACTAGGGGAAAATGGCCTGAGTAGCACAAGAACATTTCTGAGGAATGTACCAAAAATAAAATTCAAGATGCTTGAAGGATTCTATTCAGCCACAATGAAGTTAAACATGACAGCAAAAGGAACATTTTACAAATTGATGCTAGGTGAACCTCTGTTAATTGAATTGGGAAGGGTTGAGAGAAAAAAAATGTACTGGTAAAACGTATAATAAATTACAGGGTCATAATTCTATCATTTGAAGAACAAATCATTGTTAAAATCTGTGTGAAAGCACAAGAGAAAGCAAGTCAAGAAAGGAGCGGGTTAGTTCCAATAAAAACGCTAATATTGGAATCAAATAGATAAAGGTGCAATCGCTAGAAGAGAGACAAGCAGTAAATTTAAATCAAGAATTGAAGACAGAAAAAGAAGAAATGTGTGCTAGCTTAAGGAGTGAAAGGACTCTAAAATAATACGGAAATTTTAAAAGGAATTGGGAAGAAAAGCTATGTCGATATCTGCTGGAAAGAAAAAAGTAACAGGGGCAGCAGCAATGCTATGTAGACTAAATTACGCAACAGCATATCCAGCATCCAATATTATTTTTAACTAAGGACCTACCGAGTGAAATGGCCAAAACATTCATGTCTGAGGTTCACACTTGGGAGGTCTTGGTTTCAATTGCCGGCGACATTTGATATAGTTATTTTTATATCGTTAGACACACTTTCCTTTATATTTCACTTTCACTTTATTTTCATTCATCTAGCTTACAGGTTCTGGCACGTGGGTGACTTTTAACTGCCGTATGTACTGTGTGATGTGCTTTAAAGGAGAACTGTTTCTTCTCGAAGGAAATCTTTTGTCCTGTCTAAAGTAGACATGAGCAGGTATTTAAGGAAGTATGGAGATGTTTAATCTGAAAACGATAGGACCCTGCTACGCTGCGCCTGCCGCCATCAAATGTGAACATCTTTGTAGTCTCTGCTACATCCCTGCCATAGGTGTTTAATAGGCACATAGTTCTAACGTGGTTGTAATCCCGAAATCCTAATCCGTTGCTTAAAACTAGCTCTAAACCTAGTAAAATGCCAAATCTCCAAATCCCTGAACACGAGAGAGCGCCAGTGGCATTTGTTGTGAAGCTGATTACTTTTGGTGAAAGAGACGAGTAAATATTAGAAGATCACTTAGCTAGAGAATTGATGCTGTGACGCTCTCAGTTACAGCTCCGAAAATTCACGAAAAAAAAGCTTAATTAAGAATAAATCGAAACTGTAAATAAGCATTAATCGGTATAGGATATACGATAAACAAGGACACCTGACTCCCAGTAGAGATATCTTAAGGCAACATCAGCCGGGAGGAAGGGGTGAAATGAAGGAAACGCAGGAGGCTACAGACCCCAAGTTCACAGAGACGTACAGAATTTCTAGAAGTTCCAGGCTCAAAGACCCATTCCACTTGAACTGTTCCGATGAACAACCTTGAGTGTCCAGGTGAGTACCCTTTACTACAGCAATCATCCGCGCCATCTTTCCAGCGCCACTCCACATCAGAAGCCTATATATACATTTGCAAGGGGAGAAAGAAACTGTTAAATTGCGGTAGATGAAGAACTGCCCAAAAGTTCGCCTAGAGAACAGGAGAAACTATGATAAAATCAAAGTTAGATTGGAAGGCTGAGGGAATCAAACCCAGGACTTCACGAATGTAAGCTTGACGAGTTACAGCAGAACTAACTCGCTAGACATATTGCTGACGAAGTCTCTCAGAGCTGCGATTGTCAGTTATTTTTCAATTGTATTGCTTTCGAAAACTTTAATTAGACGATTCGTTTTCAACGTTGTTCCATTCTAAATATTTATTTTATTCACTTGATTGTACCTCATAATTTACGTATACTTGCTTAGAAATAAGGAACATCATACGTTATAATGTAGGGCTGACAATGTAGAAGAAAAATAAAATATCCATGTGCAACAGTCTGAAAAGAATACAAGGGGCGTCCAGAAAGTAAGTTCTGTTTCAATTTATCTCCGCTGCAGCGCTGCGATCGCAGTTCCGTACATGCGCGGTAGACGCTCTGTATCAAAGAGAAGAAACGTGCGCCATTGTGAGATTGCTGTCAGCCACGTACGCTTTGTTGTGCTTGTTTACAATTTGGATGTTGATTGAAAATCCCGCCGCTTGTGAAATCAGATCTGTGATTCGTTTTCTGAATGCTAGGAAAGTGAAACCAATTGAAATTTACCGGCAAATTTGCGATGTTTACGGACAAAATGCGATGAGTGATACAATGGTGAGAAGATAGGTCCGACAGCTCAATGAAGGACGTAGTGAAGTGGACGATGAAGAACGAAGTGGGTGTCCATCTTTGGTTACAGAAGAACTGGTTCACGCGATTGATGACAAGATCCAGGAAAACAGCAGGTTTACAATTAGTGCTCCTGCTATGGAATCATCTGTTTTTTGTATCTCAAATCTTTCCTTGGCTGTCAACACTTCAACAATGACGAAGAGCTGAAAGAAAATGTTTCCAACTGGTTGAAGACACAGGTGGCAACCTTCTAGGAAGTAGGTATACAAAAACTTGTGCCTCGCTATGACAAATGCCTGCAACATTTCGGAAGTTATGTGGAAAAGTAGTTTAAGAGTTGTAGAATTTTGTGCAATAAATAATATTTCTGTATCTGTACACAATTTAATTTTATTACCAAACAGAACTTACTTTCTGGACGTACCTCATAGATTCACACTGAGAAATGCAGTGTCTTAAAATTTGAACTAATTATTATATAATCGTTACTATGGAGAGGGATTCTGTTATAAAGTTAAAAATGCGTTGTAGGTTTACCAAAATGTTTGAGTCCATTGAGCAAATTAGTGTCACGGTGACATGCTGCTACTTCAGGTTCACTTGATGAGAACAGTGGCTCGGGAAGCCGAATACCTGTGACTCAATCCTGACTAAGGTATTGGAATTTCTAGTTTGATTTTTCTACTTTTACAGTCCCAATTTTATATGAATGGTTACCTTTTTTGTAATTGTATGTGTCTATTGTAAATTCTTACCAAATAGCTGCAAATGAATCTACATTACGGAAATCTTAGAAATAATATACCCAATATTTATTTGAGAACACCCATGTACACTTCATGTACACTTCATGTACTCATGTTTGGTTTCAGGGAGAAAGCAGCTATTTCCTGAGAAAGCCATTACTCTGAACAAAGCCTTTGACTACGTGGTATGTTCCACAAGAATTGAAAAATTAAGGTCACCGTTTCCGTAGTACAATCTTTTGCCTTCTGAGAGAACTTCAGTCGCTGAAAGAATGCCAAAATGTGGTGCCAAACAGTTTGGAATTGCCCCATACTAACCTCCAACTGGACACTACAACGTCAAGCGTCATGGAAACATATCTCGATTAGCATACAATCCATTTATCATTTGCCAAGTGGGTCACATTCTGAACGAGGAAGTATAAGAGAAAGAATTCTCCCGCCATGCATTTATATAAATTTGCAATCTTAAACACATGCAGTGACAAAACAACGGTGACGCATCTGCAGCTGCGGAATGCCTACATAACAAGATGGTTATTCTCGTCTCTACTTTATTAAGTTGCAAAATTACAAGTCAAATACGAAGCAATGTATTCCAAACATGTGTTCGTTATAAGATCCCATAGCTGAAGTTTCTGGTAAATAAGCAAATAATAAATAATGAGACATTTATCTCTTCTGTCTTTACTACTTTCTTTTCCCAAGTTTCGATCCGGAAATTCACGTTTTCGTGCTTTCCTATTAAAAAAACTTTTATTTCTGCCTGTCTTGTACGTAAGTAAACAGCACAACTTAAAAATGAAATGATGTTAAATATTAAATCACTAAAAATAAAATCTTTTTAAACCATTTCTCCAAATATAAAAACACTTTAGTTCCTCTTACATTTAAAATTAGGACATGTTTCAATGACCACGCGTCCCCATTATCACCTGATGTTTGAGTAGTTCTTCAGGTGACCGCCTCCCTCTCCTGGCGCTGTTCAACGAGTTGAATGACGTCATCCACTATTGGTATTTCTAAATTCATGGCTCTCCTTTTATTCTTAAAAATGTGTATATTTTCCCAAACTGTTAATTCCGAATACTTTTTTGCTAGTACCAAAATTTTGATTTCTTTAGAAATATTATGATTTTTTGACCAAAAATGATGGGCTATGGCTGATTTATCTGTCTGTTTGTATTTTAAGCATCTCATGTGTTCTTTCATCCTTGTTTCCAAGTTTCTTTTTGTTTTTCCAATATATATTTCATGGCAATCCTTATATTTTACGCTATAAATACCTGATAATTTGTTGGCCGGACTTGTGTTTTTGAGCGAATGATTTAATGTATTTCTCATGCTATATTTGTTATGTGGAAATAGTTGTATATGAAAATGACGGAAAATGCTTCTAAATTTATTAAAAGCCTTAGGAAGATATGTAAATTTGCAATATATCTTTGTCTTTTTTTCATTTTTACTTATTAGGTTATAAATATGTTTATATCAAATAAAATCATTAGTTTAATTCATCTTACTCTCTATTGTGTGTATGTATATGCATGTACCCATGAGATCAGCTTTTTAGCAAATATCACATAATGAAGTACTTTTATAGTAAATGTTTGGATTACAAAGTACATCTCTCTGGATTGAAATAATTTTACATTTAGGCTATGGCTTGCAAAAGCAAGCAAACCAAACTGCAGTGCATCCATTTCTTAACTTTTCTCAACATCGAGCGCATTCAATATATATCTATATTATTTGAGAACTGATGTACTTTTCCATTTGGTTCAAAAATTAATTTTAAATGCATTTCTATCGTACTTTTAATAGTGTTTATAAGGAACTTCAAAAGATTTTGTTTATTATTTTTACGTTACAGAAGAACACAGTAATCAATGAAATCCCAGCCTGGTATTGGTGCATTTTATTCCTTTCAATTCAGCATCATTTATTTTTATTTTACTTTTCCAGTTACCAATATATTATTGGCAGCTATCTATGTACTTATATAACAATCTTCCTTTTCAGATATGATCAGGTGAAAAGGAATAGAAATTTGTTACTTTCTATGTTATAATCTCATCAATATTTTAAGATCAATTACAGAATTAAACATACACACAAGACTAAAAAGCAGCAAGTGATTATTTTGTAAAAATCCTTTTTAATATAGCAAATTTTAGGGATAAAAAGTATAAAATCATTTCTAGCAGCCCCATATAGATTTAAAAAAACAAGTATATCAATCATTAAATAATTATTAGTGTCACATTTTCCTTAATATGAGCTAGATAAAAAAACTGATTTGTGATATAAATAACAGAAAGAGTGCATAATATGTAATCGATACTAGGAAAATATCAGGAATTGGTAAGGCATATGAAAAAAGCATGTTTTATACGAATTGCGAATTTTTAATGGGTAGAGAAAATCTTAAGAGTGCTGTACAATTGAGCTTTACATCACACTACTGGACTTGCATATATCTATATCTCATTATCTATGCTTGTTCCGAATGTGGAATGTTCTCAGTGCATCTATCTACAGGATGACGCACGACGGGAACTGGTTTAATGTGTAACAACCTACCTTACATCTCAAAGCCACGCCTTTTTAACCCTTAGGGCTGCCCTGTATATAGTCTTTGGTACCCATAAATTGCTGTAAAAATTACGGCTGTGTACCATTCACTTCTCATTTGTATCTGTCACAGAAACGTAATTAGAAAAGTTCTCATAAAACTGGTGGTGAAGGTGCTTATTACTCGCGGTGATCCTTGTTTAATAACTTCATTTATTTTTGTAATATATAGGTACATCAGAAACATAAATAAAAATAAGTATGCATTTTCTCTTGAGAGTAACAGACGTTTTCCAGTAACCCCCTCTCCATGTCAACTCTTGTTTTTTTCTTTAATTTGTCCTTTAAGGGACAGATGATAGTTTAAATCTTTAAATTATTGCAATACTTATCTAAGAAGGGGAAGTATTGTATTCCATCCAACAATTCGACTACTTTTTAGACTATGTGAAACAAAAAGCACTTTGAAGTAAATCTCTGTGTACTGCTTCATATATGTGAAGATATAATTGAAAAATTTAAAGTTAGTTAAATAAAAAATTTATATTTAAGCTTGAAATGAAGGTTTTCAGAAAATCCTGTTATCCTAATCATGATTTAAATAGAACGTTTCTCAAAAAGAATTATTTCCCCCAAAACAGTCTAACGATTAGATTTATCTACATTTACATAACAAATTAAGTATATTACCTTGACTTTTTTTTTTTTTTTTTTTTTTTTTTTTTTTTTTTTTTTTTTTTGCAAATAGCCTCTATATAATTTCATCTGTGAATAGGTCATAAGATACAGAGAAAATGTAGACCTCGTTAAACCAAAGGATATGTCAAATTTTGGGAGCCATTAACCATTCATGTGTAGTTTTCAATGGTGGTCTCTCGGTGCCTTTGAATAATTCAACAATCTGCCATAACAATGTAAAATCTGTAGAGGAAATTAATAATAATAATAATAATAATAATGATGATGATGATGATGATGATGATGATGATGATGATGATGATGATAATAATAATAATAATAATAATAATAATAATAATAATAATAATAATAATAATAATAATAATAATAATAATAATAATAATAATAATAATAATAATAATAATAATAATAATAATAATAATAATAATAATAATAATAATAATAATAATAATAATATAAAATGTCTCGAAATCAGCCTGAGCCAGCCAAAAGACTGCCGGCCTCAGGCCCACTTACGCCAGGTACAGATGTATTTTTTATCTTGAAAAGTGCAGAGCGATGCGCAGCTGTATCTGGACGAGTCCACATCAGAACGGTTGCAACTGGAGGGGAGGGCAGGTCAGTTGCGTACCAGTTGCTAGCAACTAAACACGTGCAGAGCTACTCGGTAACACTACAGCTTGTTTCAAAATGTGCTTGTCTCCTGGTTCCAAGAGAGCATTTATAAATGACGCCTCCTAGCAGCTCATTAGGAAATAAAGTGCTACATTTAAAAACACGAGAAGTAATAACTAATATCCACAGATTTATAAAAAAGGAACAATGGTTTGGGTCAGATATAAAAATCTGGGGAAGGGTGTCTGAGGCAACAGTTGTGTCTGAAAGCAGTTTAGGAGAGTTATTAAGGAAAGAAAAACTATTGGTGCTAGTGCAACAACGTCCTTCTCTATGCCCAGTAAACAAAGATTAAGAACATGCACAAAATCTAATTTGGATGTTTTAATTCAGAAGTAGTTAGGCGAACTGTGAATAATTTTTGAAGCACAGAAAAACAAAGACCAACTTTGAAGAAAGTGCTTATGGAGCTAAAAGTTCTACTGACTTCCAAGGCAGTGTCTGAACATAAAGAAGAGTTCTTTTGAAGCTAGGATTATTTGAGGAAAAAAAGGACACTAAGCGTGACAGACAAATTTTAATCGAACATCGCACCATTCGTGCAAAAAGGCTTAAACTATTTACGAAATATTCGGGGATATCGAAGTGAAGTTTATATAGTTTATGTGGATGAAACTTATATAATTACAGCACATACTGGACCATATGCCTGGAGTGAAATACGTTACAGGGACTCTGCAGTGATATTGAAAAGCCGACGGTTTTTTAGCATGCCTGCTGGAGGAGAACAGGGTTTTGTTCCAAATGCCTATATACTATTTAAAATCCAACAAAAGCGTGGAGATTACTACCATAGTAAGAATTACAACTTAGTTTATAAGAGCTGCAAAACTGGATTCGAGAATGAAATTTGTTTTTAGATATCTTATGCACCGCCCTGCCCTCTCATAATATTACGCGTCTGACGCATTGTGGCGATAGGTGCACTATCCCCACCACAGTTGCTACTCATCCCTACCGCGCAGGATTCCTGTCAAGATAAAATAATACATCTGTAGAGCTGGGCGATCATCCGGGATTCACTACCTATCGTAGCTCCTGAGATTCCTCAAGATGCATAATGGGCTCCCGGAACTTGAAATGTGCACCTCTCAGGTCAAACCTGGTCGCGAATGTGACAGAGAACCAAAGCACAACGCTTCAGCCCAGTACGCAAAACGTGGAGAAAATACAAGTTTATAATTTTATATAAAATTGGTATGAAAGGATTGCAACTTTCAAAACTTAATTGTATTCCTGATATGAATATGAATATTGTTTGAGCCATAGTAATACATTACATAAAAGACCCCACTACATTTTTTTTAAATCGAGGTTATATGAAACATATAAATATCCTGTTTTGAGAAAATCGAATATCTCTGTTGTGTGAAGATGAACGTAACCTTTACTATAGTTTTAGGACAGAGAAAAGGGAAAGTGGACTGTCACTTTCGTGACATAATGGAAAGCTTGGTTCTGAAGGATCACCAATATGCCCACACTTAACCGTGTAACACCACCACTTGGCTGTCAAGTGCAGTAAATCAACACTAGCATTGTTGGTCATGGCATTAATCTGGTTAATTCATTATTGGTCCGCCTGCCTTCCACGTAATCCTCTTAACGTGTTTCATCCTCATTTTCACACTCGCTCGTCTGTAAACTGCAACTCCTAAACCTGCCACGATGCACTGAATCATGAGAGCGGCTCAATTAATATCCCTGCGTGCAAAATACACCATAAGCCTCTTATTTCGACGTGTTTTCGCTTTCCATGTGCGTCACTGGCATGAAAAGGCCTAAAAGTAACGTCAACATCAACTCACAACTCTATCGTAAACAAAATTTGAATATTTTTTTTCCTTCATAGACGCAGATGTCGTTTTATTATATTTGTGCTAAATTGGCGAGACCGTTCGAAAGATTCAATCAGACTGGGAAAGCTCAAAGTCATGATTGGCGCTTGAACATAGATATTCGGATTTGTGTACCGACGCTCTACAGTTGAGCTACCATCACCAGATAGCCAAATGCGGGAATTTACCCCTATTTTAAGGAGATTCTTATTCATATGTTTTTATAAACACATGATGCTACATTCATATGAGCTTTTTCACTCTCTGTTGTTTATTACTGGAATATACAACCTGTTCTTATGACAGCTTATTTTTGCATCTATTTCACCTTAAATGAAATAAAATTTGTAATAATTCTACATAAGCTGCAGATTACATTGCGCATGTAATGCATTGCAAGCCTTAATTCGGAACTATACAATAAATCTAACTTTAGAGCAGCAGGCACTAACACAACATGAAAAATTGTTGCGGTTAAAAACAGAAAAAATGGGAGAAAAGATTACTACAACCAATCAAGATGAAAACAGAAACAAGTTTCCTACACAAAGTTACGGGATTAAAAAAAGATCTGAATCTTCCTAATTGTAAAGAAACATTTCAATCGTAGAAAACTCACTGCCTTTTGAACCAATTAATATTCAATTAGACTTAGAACAAATAGTTACAAAATCTGAAACTCCCAAACCGGTAAATGAAATGAAATGTGTAGTGTTTAACGCCCGCTTTTACTACATACGGCACCGCAGGCGATGACACTGATGATACATGAGATGAAGATGGAACACCGGTGGAATGAGATGACGGGGGAAACCGGAGATTCCGGAGAAAACCCGCCCCAGCGCCGTGTTGTCCACCACAAGTCTCACTTTGCAGTCGCCTGGGATCGAACCCGGGCCGCCTTGGTCTAACCACTGAGCCACGGCGCGACCTCCAAACCTGTACTAAAAGCACTAGCATTAGAAACTGTGAACAATAGATACCCACCTGAACAATAGTTACATATCTACACAGATGGATCTGACTTGGACAACAACTCAGGAGCAGGAATTAAGTGTGCACTGTTCTCATCCTATCACAGCAGGATACCACACAACAAATTTTGATGCAGAAGTAACGGCTATTTATATTTCACTCCAACACCTTCTATACAGAATAGATCAATTCAAAAATGCTGTCATACTTTCTGATCTTAAAGCAGCATTATGTGCAATAAGTTCACTTAAAATGAGGTCAATCCAAGTTAAAGAATGTCACAAAATGATCCAACAACTTCTAAAACTACATAAAAAAATTATATTACAATGGATACCTGCACATTGTGGAATTGCTGGAAGTGAATCAGCTGGTTTTTTTGCCGAAAAGGAGCAAATTTAATTCAGAACAAAAGTAAAAGGTTACCCTTTACATCCATAAAAAGATTAATTAAAAACAAATATAAAAACAAACAAAACCAATTAATATCTAATAAAGTCAAAGATAAAAAATGTAACATTTTAATTAAAAATCCAGAAATTATTCCAGAAATCCTATGTAAAGCTGCAGTAGCAAATTCTAGATTACTTACGTACCATGATTATTTGGCCAAACACTTACACAGAATAGGAATTTATACAAGTCCAAATTGTCCTCTGTGCAACAAAGAAGAGGAAATGACTGAAGAACATCTTTTAACCTGTGAAGCCCTACCTGCTGGACCCACTACACAGAAATATGGGAGAGCAAGAGAACTAATGGCTTCATTACCAAAGCCTAGCATATGAAAACAACAACATTTCGGATGTAATGGAATCAAGGATAGTTGCAATTTTAAGAACTGCACTCTATTTATCGGCCTCAAAATTCCATGCTCTTTTCATGGTATCTCGAAAAGCAACTGAATTAAAAGTACTGAAGAAAATATGTCGAACCAATACTAAGAATATATCGGAAATGCTGTAAGCCACAAAAATATTTGAAATGTATGTACTATTTTAAAAGGATCCACACTTGTTATGCAGTACACCTTCGTCTGTCCTAAATTTTTATCAGTTATAAAGAAGTTTATATAATATTTGCTTCAAAAATGGATTTCACGGGATATACTCTAAAATTCAAGATATATGTACATTTAATATTTCATAAAAATATCTTAAAGCATGGAGTGTTTTAAAACAATCGTAACAGTAATTTTTAAGAAAATCGGAATTTTTGAAAATGTAAATACTAGTTTGGGGCGGAATATTTTCATAGAGAAGTTTGCGTCGCAACTTTTGTTGTTATTTAACCGATTTATGGTTTTTGAGATATTCTTTTCAAAAATATACATCTGCCTCTGTGGTGTGACGGCATAGTATATGCCTCACATTCCTTCAAACGTCTCTCTCAGAAAATGTGAAGTAGATAGAATAAGCTAATTTATACAAACTTGAGTTGAGAAAGACATATGAGTGCACCCATCAAATGTTTCCTTGTAATTCGGTGGCACCTGGTTAATCGAGCCTAAGGAGGAAAGATCGCTTCGGATAACGAAGTTTTGGGGAACATTCAAAGTTAACGATTTCAAGCAACGAAAAGAAGAAACCAGTTTGGAGAGGTAGAGTCGCACTAAAAAATTCAATACGATAGCCGGGATTGGAACCCCGGTCACTAACAAACTTGTTTCTTGGATATGAATCATTCTTCTGTGCTATCCGTGTATAGGCTGTTTAGATAGGTAGATTCAGGCTGAAAACTTCAATGCCATAGCCGAGATTTGAGCCACAGATCTCCCGATCTCCGACCGGTTGCTCTTAACCTTTGAGCTATTATTGTGCTGTTGAATGGTTACCCTGGCTTTATCTTTGTTAATAGAAACCTATTAGATATCGCATTGATTATTCCACGTGGATATAACATCTATCTGTCATTTGTGATTCCTGCGCATTCCATTGGCTGAAATGTTGCGTTCATTGGTGCTTAGCAGAGGTCCGGGAAGCGCGGCAGTTCCCTCTTATTCTTCCAAGAATAATCAGTGCGTTAACTGAGAGGTTTCTACTAACAAAGATGAAGGGCTTCGAGCAGCGTGACTATACGCACCACTATGAAAAAATGCGAGTCAGCTGGAGAATTTAATTTCATGCTGGCATGTTGGCCATAGTAGCTCAATGGTTAAGGACAACCGGAGGAAGACCGAGAGATTTGTGGTCTGTGGTTCAAATCCCGGCTATGACATTGAATATTTTAGTCTGGCTCTGCCTATCCAAACCTTAGCCTACACATGTCTAGTGTAGAAGAACGATTAACTTCCTTCAATTAACTTAATAATAATGGTTTAACTAAGAAGCTTGGGACTTAAGCACTTACAATAGTAAGTCGCATACATAAAAGGCAACTCATAATAGTAAGAATGACACTGTGCATCTCATTGTATGTGAGAGCCCGTCGTAGTAAATTTAATGTCATGCCGGCATGTTGGCCATAGTGGCTAAATGGTTAAGAGCAACAGACGTAGACCGGGAGAACGTGGTTCAAATCCCGACTATGGCACTGAATGTTTCATTCCGAATCTATATTTTCAAGGCCTTGTGCTACACACGGCTAATATCAAAGGCCAATTATTTAATTATTTAGTGTTTTTGTATAATTCAAGTTCTCCAACGTAATGTCATATCGGACGATGAATGGAATGGGTGAAATGGTGCTCAAATGAGCCCAGGGTCCATAGAGCTTAGAGTTACCCGACATTCGCCTTTGAGGATAAGGGAAAGCCCCTGAAAAAAGAACCTTATCCAGGTAACTCACCCTGACTGAGATTCGAACTCGGGATCTCTTGAACGTGAGGTAGATATGCTAAAGTCTGTTTAGTTAACGCGTGTGTAGTTCGGAGTCAAAGGAACCTGAGCCTCCCGCCCACTAATGACCGTCATAAATCTATCTCCACACTTCAGAAATGGAACACTGTTGTTGAGGACCAAGAGCAACCCTGATTTTCTTGAAGTGGCAGTCGCATGTCTACTCCACGTGGAGTCTCAGTTGCCAAAGTTTCAACTTCCAGTTGATCTCTTTCATTACGTGCAGAAATTCGTTGTGTGTCACGATGTGGAGACCGTGGGAGGGAAATGCAGTGGTAAATGCAAATGAAGTAGTAGATAAATTTCAGTCACGTGAAAATAATCAAAGTGATGACAATAGTGTGAATAACTGGGCCGAGTTATATTACTGGAAAAGCCTCAAAAAACAAAGTTATAACGGAAACTGTTTCTAAGCAAATTCAAACGGTTGTTTTGAACACATATAAATATATGCTGACAAATAATCTTGGTAAGGGGTCGTGCAATGAACCTGATGATAAATTCGGGGTATTCACAGGAATACAATAAGAAATATTGTGACGAAAGGAATACCAAAGACGCCGATCAAGTGTGAAAAGAAAAGGAAACGTTTCTCTAAAGTAGATAATTTCACATGCGATTTAATTCGTCGAGAAATTTATAGATTCCATGCAAAAAGGAGAGCGCCCACCTTAGACGAATTGGTTGCACACTTGCAAGCAATTTGTGATCTTCCTTATGGACACTGCACTTTGCGCGGCCTCGTAAAGGGTTTGGGTTTCAAATACCGCACTTTGAATAAGATAAGAGTTATTATGGAATCCAGTAGAATTGCAGCTTGATATATATATATATATATATATATATATATATATTTAAGGAAGTTTTGCAGTAATGGACATAAGATAATTTATTTAGACGAAACCTGGTACGATACCCATGGCGTATCCAGAAAGGTGGCAACCTTGCAGAAAGGTCTGCGAGAAGGAGGGCCTGAGTTGTAAAACGATTATAAGGGTTCGTCAAAAGCAGCGGCCGTCGTGCACACGCGTTAACTAAACAGACTCTACCACCACGCTACCGAGGCAGGCTAATTATTCAGTGTCCTAAACTATTTCCGTATGGCAGAGAATCCGTCCCCTTCAGAAGCCGTGGTGAGTGCTGCGGAACCTTAGCACTCGTGGTTCTTCTGACGTTATTAGAAGTACGTTGGATTGAACTATCCGAGCCCCTCCCGTTGGGCAGGCTTCGGCGGTGCAGTGGTTCCCGAAACTCGTAGGTATTCGGAGCTCTGTCTGCTTCGCTAGCATCTGGTAGCATGGTGTGCTAGATCACTGGCGGCGCGACCTAGGTTACCGGTAGCCTTCCCGGATGTGTTGTCGTGCATAAGTGGCGTATCTACTTCCACCCTGTAATGAGGGGGAGCGGATTTGTAACCTAATATCGTCCTACTGGAAAACTCCGCGGAGTCGCGTGCGGCTCCCAGGTATTTAGGAAGGAGGAACTTCAGTCCCTAGGCAGACCCTGACAAGTGTCCCAAAACTATGTAGCCTGGGCTTAAACTACAGGGTCTTTCAACAACAATGCCCTATATTTGAAATTAAATAAAACATGTTCCATAAATGATACCTAGAGTTTTCTTTGAACATAATGTCATTAGGTTGGAAGAGAACATTAGTTAAGTGACCGCCGCGACTTCGTTAGGTTGTGCGTATATGTTTGACTTCTTCCTCTTTTTTTGTTTGTTGTAATTTACGTCCTCCAACGTTAAGTCATATCGAACGGTGAATGAATTGGGTGAAATGATGTTCAAATGATTCCAGGGTTAATGGAGCTTAGAGTTACCTGGCATTCGTCTTGAAGGATAATGGGGAAATCCCCGGAAAAAACCTTATCCAGGTAACTCACCCTGACCAAGATTCGAACTGGGGACCTTTTACGTTTGACCCAATTTTCAATGACAGAAGAACGTAAAATAGGTCCAACTTCACTAATAACACGCGAGATGTTATTCATACGATCATTTACTGTTTCTGTCTTGCAGGCATAAACTCGAGATTTAACGTAACTCCACAAGAAGTAATCCAACGGCATTAAATCACGTTATCTAGGGGGCAGTTAACACCACGGGAAATGATGAAACCTCTGAAGTCTCCTTCAAAAGATCGATTGTTTCGAGAACAGTATGCTATATGGCACCATCTTGCTGGGACCAAATAATTCTGAGATTCATCCTATCCAATTGAGGCCAAAAAATATAGTGACTTATAAGAGCACGGTATCACGCAATACATAGCCACTCTGATAAATTTTCCAACACGTTGCTGAATGTTGTAACGTTCCATGGCTCTAACCGCCAAATACGCTCCCAAACGAAAGATAGATTAGCATGTGACGTCACCGCACTGACTTTTGCTGCCCAACAGTTTATAAACAGTTACATTTTACCTCTGTGCTGTGAGAAAATATATAGAAGTCCAACTCGTAGTGTATCTAAAGATCAGGCATGTTATTAAGTAAATAAAATAAAGCAGTGTAATTTTTTCTGCAAATTAGAGGAGACCCATTCAGAACAGAATTACGTGGACATTTTCCGACACTTTCTGCTTCGTTTTTCTTTAATTAGTTTATCAATCTCAGGACGTAATGTCTGGGAAATTTGTAATCGAAGGCTGTATGTTAGATTTTGATCCGACAAGGTACTTCGGGTTGTGGACTCAGCTAATTTCATAACAGAAAAAAATTGTTCGCACACGTATGTCGAGCCAAACATACACAATGCCCTGCGGCAAGTGAATACAACCTCGGAAATCTGGGAACATTCTTGTAAAAATCAGTCAAGTATTTCTTGTGTGTACATTTGTTCTTCAATAAATCGTCACATTGTAAATTTAACAGTTCTATTTGGTACATGGCAGCTACATTGTTGTCATTGAGTGTGCTACACCTGACTGAACCCTCAGATTCTGTACTCACAGCGCCATTTATATAGGCGACTCGGTGTTACATGGCCCTTGCCTGACGTCACACGCACTGCAGGCCTCGCTCCCGGCTGCAATACGTCACAACTCTCGAAGCTGTCCTCCTCTGATTTACATCACTGTAATCTTACCATTAAGATATTTGTCTCATGTTGATATGAGAATTCCTAGTGATTTTGTGGGAAAATTGCGAGTCAGCTGGAGAATTTAATGTTATACTGGCACTTCGCTATGGTAGCTCAAAGGTTAGAACCAGACGGAGACTGGGAGATCCCTGGTTCAAATTCCTGCTATGACATTGAATTTTTCAGACTGACTACGTTTTCGAGGTCATGTGCTACACAGGCAAGAAAAAATAAAAGAATAGGAGTATTTAAGGATAATTTGTACCAGACTGAATAAAGAAAGGGTTGTGAGAGCAACAAATTCACCTTTTTGCTTTTATTCCCCTACATGAGTAGTGACATGAACTGTAAGTATGATAAGCAGGAAACTTTGTAGCATCTCAGTTCCAGATTGGAACAAAATGGCTCAATAATAATCTAGGTGATGTAGGTACATGATATTCATGCTTTTTTTTCTTTCTCTCTTCTCTTTCTCTCAAGGCACAGCATGAAATCACAGAGGAAATCGAAAACCATTCAACAAGATGAGACTCTACAAGCCATTGTAGAAGGTATCATAAATTGTATACGTGACTTTTTGTTTAGCGATGTAATGAGCATTTTCTAGTAGCGGGCCCCAGTTACATAAGCCGCCGAAATTGCTTGCCAGTGTGTATAATATCTACGTGAGACTGCATTATAGTACTTCATTAATCATCATCACCAATCCTGGGACAATCTACCTTAGTAAAGTCATATTGGAACCTCGATCGTAATTGAAGTGAAATTGCAACTATGTCTGTGTATACACTCGTATGACTGTGTCATTTTTTTCTCTTTCAGTAGCGCTGCCAACAAGTGTCAGGGTCAAATTTAGACCAGAGGCTCTGGTGGGGTACCAAATTCTCAAAGGTGAATAAGCGTTTATCAAATCAACACGCTAACTACGTGTTATGACTAACCGACCGTTTTTCCCCGCCTAAAAGTGTAAATTACTATCGATCATTATTTTCCAACTGCCTTGATCTGGTCCGCCTTCATTAATTTGCCGTTTAAGTCTTCCCATGCAGATAGCTGGCTACATCCTCTGCCTGCAGATGAAGGTCGAGAAAACGATTACATTTTTGCATCCCGTCTATTTTAACGCCTTAGATTCCGATTTAAATACCCATTAGTGCATCATGTCACGGAAACCTAAACCAGCTCAAGGTAAGGTCTGTCGCGTAGCTTGTGTGCAATGGAATATGGCAAACGTCGAACTCTGGGCGAAATGTCGCTGCGCTTTTATCAGCGATTTTATCATTTGCAATATTACGAAGAAATAATCATAATAAATAATAAATAAATAATAATAACAACGATAATGATAATAATTCATGCAATAAATAAGCACCAATGCCAAATATGGAAAAATTAAATGAGTTCCCAATTTAAATGACTTGAGGAAATAACTCCCAAAAAGGGAAGAGGAAACAAAAGCAGGTGCTAAAAGAATGGAAATAGCATATTGGTCTACTCAAAACAGTGTGAGTGAGTGTGTGGTGTTTTAGGGCCCGTCGACAGCTAGGTCATTTGGGCACTCTACTCAAAACAAATTAATTGTTCTTTCACACCGGCCGTGTGTAGGCTAAATTGTGGAAATGTAGAGTCAGACCGAAAAATTGGCATTGAATTTTTCAGTGTGGCTCTACGTTTCCATATACAGGGTGTTTTGAAACGACATCGAACGAATATATAGAGGTAGTTGTTCAGCTTCTATGTGAAACATATAGATAGCTTTTACGGTCAATGTAGCCCCTTAAAAAGGGCCCAAGAATGAGAGTGGATTAGGCAATGACAGGAATAATGCCGCGTGCCTCACGCTATCGAAGGAATCTCGGGCAAGTGACACACCGTGCCGCCTACTGTAGCTCTTTATAAACATACCGGCATACTCTACGGTAGCTTGCTACTATTACAATGTCGTTGGCCTATTAAACCGCAATAAAGAAGCTATTCCTTAGTTATTTGTTTATGTGTTTTAACGTGTTCGAACATTACGTTGTAACACTCCATTACGGCAAATAAGAAGGTGGACATATGCAACTTAAAACTTTTAGAGGGAAGTTAATGTTAAAGAGATTGAGGATGGAAGTATTAAATGTATTTAAAACATGTATTAACTGTCAATAGACTGCAAAGCAGTTTCTGACATTTTCAATTGCAATTTCAAGTGTCAATATTTACATATATAAAACTTACAATACAAATGCCAATAGAATTACAATTCATCAATCGTGTACAATGCCTTATTTATTAGGTAAATCTTAAGCTCCTTTTTAAAAGTATTTTCTGACATAGCTTGCTTTACAGAATTCAGCACTTTATTGCATAAATCCAGTGCCATTACGTTTGGATCTGTAATACTACTATTTGTTCGAAAACCCTGATAAAAAGAACAGAGAAAAATATCAAGGAATTGTAGATAAAGTTAACCAAAACTACATACGTTATGCAATGAACAATCATTTTATTTCTCCGTGTTTAATAGTAGTAAATAAAACATTTGTAGCTTACAACAAAGCCGTTGAAAACACTGTACAATTAAGATCATAGCAAAATGAGCAGCGTAGGAACTGTCCGAGTTATTATCGACTTTTTCACGAGTAACTGCCTTTTGCCCCATTACCTGAAAGCGAGGCTACGGTCACTGGAGTAATGCTTTTGTTTTCGTGACCGGTACGTCCCGAAAACAACTTTTGAGGTTGGCACACCAGTCGTTCCTGCGCTGCCTAATCACAAAATAATGTAATATTTAATACTGCATAAAATTATACCTAACAGAACTTCGAAACTACGACACCAAAATTCGGACTAATAAGTTATAAACTACGCAACAGCTATTTTCGTTCGGAGTCGTTTCGAAACAACCTGTATAATAAAAAATGTATTTCTAAATATACAAAATTAAGGCACTATGAAGTGTAGTAGCAGAAGCATTACTTTAGTACAGAAAAGCAGACAATAAAAAGAATAGAAAAAGAAGAACGTAAACTTATTATAAGAAGTTTAGGTCCACAAGTTGTAGGTGATGAATACAGACTTAGAAGTAAAACGGAAATAAAAGAAATATACAGACACCCACTGTGATATTAGGAAACTAAGGTTGAAATATTATGGACATATTAAACGATTAACTTCAACAGGATCACTAAACAAATTATGGAATTTTACGAAACTAGAAGTAAAGCATAAGTAGACACTATGAAATGGATTGGTGAAAAAAAAAATGATTTAAAATTGGCAGGAAACACACCAGACGATATCCTAGACAGGGACGTCCTTACACGTCTTTAAGCTGCGTAAGTGGCAAGCTGAACCAAGAGGACAAACCGAAGAAAAAGACTGGAAGAACGTGGAGAAGGGAAGCCTATAGCCAAACAATGAGAGGACTTTGGATGCTTAATGAAATTTTGATCTACTAAAGGTTACTCTTTAAGGTAATTATTTGAACAGAAAGTCTAAATATTTATGGTGTTTTACGACCTTTATTACTAGATACGCCACACAAATTGTTACCGAAATGAAGAAACAATCGGTAAACAAATTTGGAAAGGAGGCGTCCTACAGTTCAATTTATCCAATTTCCCCTGTCTGGTGTGCAATACAGGCGGCTTGCTTTGTCAGTGCCGGTTCTCTCCCTGCTTGTCATACAGATTTATTCAGATGTAAATCTAGCAGTGCTCGCTACTTATCTCTCAACAGAAGCTTCAAAGAGACTCACGCTGTACAATTAATTATAATATAAATCCAGTTTACACTCGTGTTCTACGTCAATGACTTTAGCTGATTTTCTGAAGGATATTCCAACCAGACAACTTCACTTCACCCTGGTCAACAGATTTGTCCATGCGAAATATTAAAATTTCCCGTTGTTTACATCGTTGGCGCCAGGGTGCTTCCAACCCAGTGGATCCCCGTTGAAGCCTCTTGGAGACAGGTTATCTGGCCGTGTGTCGTTTTGCTTGTTTATTATTCTTATTTCTGTTTGCTGGAGCAACAATTTATCTCAGGTCTTTAGATCGAACTCTTCACATTGTGATAAAGTCGAACACCTTCACAACTATTAGCATAGCAACTATAAGCTGTGTTACATACAAAGCAAAATTTAGGGAAATAATTGTTTTCAGTAAGTCTACCACAAAAAGAAACCATGAAACATTTTGAAGTCGGAACAGGCAACAGAAGAAGAAAACAAAATATCATGAAATTAAATATAACTTTTAATCTCCCTTTAATGAATAATATCTTATTTTTAAATTAATGTATAAGCCTGAGATGGAAACTCAGTATCTTTCGTTATTTTATTATTATTATTATTATTATTATTATTATTATTATTATTATTATTATTATTATTATTATTATTATTATTATTATTATTATTATTATTATTATTATTATTATTATTATTATTATTATTATTATTATTATTATTATTATTATTATTATTATTATTATTATTATTATTATTATTATTATTATTATTATTATTATTATTATTATTATTATTATTATTATTATTATTATTATTATTATTATTATTATTATTATTATTATTATTATTATTATTATTATTATTATTATTATTATTATTATTATTATTATTATTATTATTATTATTATTATTATTATTATTATTATTATTATTATTATTATTATTATTATTATTATTATTATTATTATTATTATTATTATTATTATTATTATTATTATTATTATTATTATTATTATTATTATTATTATTATTATTATTATTATTATTATTATTATTATTATTATTATTATTATTATTATTATTATTATTATTATTATTATTATTATTATTATTATTATTATTATTATTATTATTATTATTATTATTATTATTATTATTATTATTATTATTACTATTATTACTATTATTATTATTACTATTATTACTATTATTACTATTACTATTATTATTACTATTACTATTACTATTATTATTATTATTATTATTATTATTATTATTATTATTATTATTATTATTATTATTATTATTATTATTATTATTATTATTATTATTATTATTATTATTATTATTATTATTATTATTATTATTATTATTATTATTATTATTATTATTATTATTACTGTTGTATTTCCACTATATAATTTTTTACAGAGTAATGTCCAACGCTACTATTTTGTTTATCCTTTGGTACTTATCTGGAGCACCAGTTCAGAAAATTTAAATGTGGCAGCGGATGTGGCATAAATATAGACGGCATCCGAGTAACACATCTAAGGTTTGCAGAAGACATTTTGCTGGTGGCAACTTGTGCAAAGGAAGTACAATCAGTGTTGGTGGAGCTGGACAGCATTAGCGCTGAAGCGGGATTATCTATGAACTAAATAAAATTAAGTAATGACAAACACCATGGAAGAGCAATTCAGGGTCAACGGAGAGGACTTCAAGTATGTCAGAAAATATGTCTACTTAGTCCAAACAAAATCCTTTTCAAATAAATCCTCAACAGAAATGAAAACGCGCATCAACCAGGCATGGTAGAAATAATGTAGTCTCAAGTTCACCCATGGAAGATAGGTTTAAAAAATAAAGTGTAAAGAAATAAGTGATTGAAATCTGTGTATTACCAGTATTAATATGGATGCCAAACATGGTCCTTAACAACAAACCAGAGTACATAAAAAGCCGCCCCGCTGAGCACAACGTCAAGACGGGATGGAAGTGGATACGCCACTTACGCGCGTCAACCCCGCAGGGAAGACTACCGATAACCTCGGTGGGGCCGAAGGTGATCTAGCACACCCTCTACTGGCTCTGCAGGCTAGCAGGCAACCCTCTACCCCCTCCGGGCGGGCCTAGCCTGGCCGGAAGTACCCATTTACCCGTGGGTTTCGGGAACACACTGTCCCCTCGAGTCCAATCCAGTGGATTAAATTTAGGAAGTAACTCATGGAGGAAAGCTTAAGAATTGCACAGATAAATGGGCAAAGAAGTAAATTGGTTATGGCGGAAATAAGAAAAATTGCAGAAGAATTAAAATTAGATATTATCTGTATTCAAGAACCGTATGTGGTAAATTCCAAAATTCCATATATGCCGTTAAGATCCCGACAAATCTTATCTCAGGAAAAGGCAATGGCAGCAATAGTAATTTTCAAGCAAGATTTGCAAATAGTAAACATAGCGCAATTTCTGGATACGCATGTTAATTGCATTGAAGTTATAACAAAGTATGGAAGTTTTATATTGGCAAATTATTATTTTCAATATAGTTTGGATATTGAACCCTTTCTATATAAATTACAAAATATTCATAATAAATTCAGAAATAAAGAAATCATGCATGTATGTGATTGTAATGCAAAATCAACTTGGTGGTTCAGTAAAAGACCAGATGAAAGAGGGGAGAAACTGGAAGAACATATCTCGGAATTAAATTTATATGTAATAAATAAAGATGGTAATCCACCAACTTTTCAAAATAGAGCAGGTGCTGAAGAAAATATAGATATTACTTTAGCGTCAGCAACAGCGGAGAAGAAGATTAGAAATTGGTGGGTCACACAGGGTCAGACCACAAGTGATCATAATTTGATTTATTTTGATTATATATTGAATGGGGAAGTAATTCAAGAAGAACATGAAATAGAATTACGTTATAATTATAAAAGAGCAAATTGGGATAAGATGAAGCAAGTATTTAAGGATTTAAATTTACAGTATACGGGAATATCAGTGGATTTGGATGCAATAAATTTAACACAAGCAATAAAAGTAGCAGTATAAAAATCCGTTCCAAAGATAACAATTTCTAATAATAAGGATAAAATAAAATGGACAGATAGATTGCAGAAGCTGAGGTCGTTAGCAAGGAAATTAAGAAGAATATATCAAAAATCAAACATACATACGGAAAGAGAAGAGAACTTAAAGAATTATAGGGAGGCCAAACAAAAGTATAAACAATTATTAGAAGACACCAGAAAACAACATTGGGAACAGTTCGTTGAAAATAATTTAAAACAAGATGTCTGGGGACAACCGTATAAAATTATTATGGATAAAATTAAGAAGCCAGAAATCTTAACCACATTAGATAAGGGTAATGGAGAGATGACAGAAAGCGGGAAAGAATCGGTGGGATTGTTATTACATACGTTATTGCCAGATGATAAAGAGGAAGAAGATGATGATATTCATGTTGAAAAAAGAAACCAGATGATGTTGCAGTATACAGGAAATCCTGTTTATCCCTTTGATATTACAGAAATAAAATTAATTCTGCAGAAGTTAAAAAAGAAGAAGGCACCTGGTCCAGATGGTATTATAAATGAAGTCTTGTATAATCTACGAGAAGAAATTGTCTTGTTTTTGTGTTTCTTGTTTAATGATTGTTTGGCAAGTGGGAGATTTCCTAACTTGTGGAAGGAGGCAAAGGTTGTAATTTTGTGCAAAGGGGCAGATAAGGACAGAACGCAACCAAAATCTTTCAGACCAGTATGTTTATTAAATGCTATTGGCAAGATCTTTGAACAGTTAATATATAAAAGAATAATGGAAAATAGGTTGATGCTGGGTATGAATAAAAAAACAATTTGGTTTCAGAAAGGGATATTCAACTGAGGATGCAATATTAAAAATTCAAGAAACAGTGTCAAAAAGCCAAAAGAATTATGTAATTGGATTATTTGTGGACATATCGGGCGCTTTTGATAATTTATGGTGGCCGTATTTTTTCGGCATTTTAAAAGACAAGAAATATTCAAGTACTATTTATAATTTATTAAAGGATTATTGTTCCAATAGAGAAGTATTCATTGGCGGATCAAATTTTGAAACTAGGAAGAAGATAACCAAGGGTTGCCCTCAGGGTTCGATCTTGGGGCCCCTTTTTTTGGGATATTTTATCAGAAGATTTATTAGAACTACTGGAAAGAGATCATAAGGTTTTGGATGTAATAGCGTATGCTGATGACATAGCCATAATGATGGATGGACAGAGCAGACTAGAGCTAGAAAATAAAGCAAGAGAAATTACAAATACATTATCAAATTGGTGTTTCAGAACAAAACTAAAAATTGCACCAAACAAGTCAAATTATGTGCTTTTTAAGGGAAATTTAAAGCGGGATCCTACAGTGAAGATAAATAATCAGAACATTAAACGGGAAAAAGAGATGAGATATTTGGGTATCATGATAGATGAAAAATTTCATTTCAGAAAACACACGGAGTATATTAGGCAGAAAACAGAGAAAATAATGCTAAAGCTAGCAAGAATAACCAATTTAAATTTTGTACTTCCATTGCGTAACATACAGATATATCATAACACCATTTTTGCTTCAATTATGACGTATGCGGCAGCAGTTTGGGCAGAAAGGATGGATGATGTGCAAATAAGAAGATTGTTGAGAAGAACGCAAAGAAAAGTATTATTACGTCTGACAGGAGCTGTAAAAACAACACCAACTATGGCATTGCTAGTAACAACGGCCATTTGGCCGATTGATTTATTAATAAGATTGAAGGGCGCAAAATTTTGGGCGAAAAAAGGAAACTTAGAAAAAGTTTATAATATAACTGGAGTCAGAACAAACAAATCTTGGGTGATTAAAAATAGTTTAAAAGATAAATGGCAAAATGAATGGACAGAAAGTCTAGAAGGTAGAAGAGTGTTTGAAATTTTTCAGAACGTCAAAGAGAGACTAAAATTGAATTTTATTCAGACAACAAAGGGATTTATACATTATATAACAGGACACGGACCATATAAGACCTATTGGAAGAAAATCAATAAAACTGAAAATGATATATGTGAATTATGTAACAAACAAGATAATCCTGAACATGTAGTATTTGAATGTGGAAGATATGCAATTCACCAACATGAAGAGAGGCATGCGCTAGCAGGATATATCGTATATGACATAATTCGAGATCAACAATTGGTAAATAAATTACAAGTTTTGACTAACTTTGTAAGTAAGAAAGCATGGGAGGTAAAAATATTCAAAGGAGAAAGAGTTGATAATAGGCGAAGAATAGCACAAGATCCAAGAAGGAGTTCTAGAATACAAAATAGGATAAGACGGGAAGAATTATTGAATAATCTAACAATGGAGTTGACTGCATGGGCGGCGGAGGGAGAGAGTGATGGCAGAGGCCATGGTGGACTACAGAATTAGTAGATTTAGATATAGATTTAGGAAATAAGGATTTTGTAATTTTTATAGTAATTTTTATAGTTGTTTTCTTTTGTTTTTTGCTTTTTTTTGTGTTTATTTCTGTTATTTTATTTCATTTTATTTTTGTAGAGTAGTTTTGTGAGAGATTTGTATAATTATAACATTTGTAAGGATTTTATGGAAAAATAAAGAGAAAATTTGGATATATGCCCCGGTATAGTTGTCTAGGTGCCGGGGTAGAATATTCAGATTTTATTTATTTATTTAGTCCAATCGAATCCGAACAACTCCCATTCGGGAGGGGCTCGGCTGTTCGTCCCGAGGTTCCTCTAGTAACGTCAAAGGTACCTCGAGTGCTAAGGGTCCGCAGCGCCCGCACTTTGGCAGCTGAAGGGGACGGATTCCCTCCCATACGGGAGATAATGAAAGACAGCATGACAAACGAGGAAGTCAGGAGGAGGGTAGGCACGATTGACGTGGCTTCACGGGCCGAACAGCTGAAATGGAGATGGGTACGGCTAGCCGCCGGAATACACCACCTCCGATGACAATGTGAGTCCCCAGAATAAGTGCGTCGAACGGCAGGGAGAACAAAGATGAGATGGGCAAAAGGATAACAGAGACACAGTGATCAACACAAGCTAAGAATAAAGCTACATGAAGGACAATGGAAGAAGCAGCTACCCAGGTGCTGCAAACTAAAAGTGTGTGTGTGTGTGTGTGTGTGTGTGTGTGTGCGTGCATCATAAATAAATATGTACCACAATGGTGTATGTATTAAGTGTGTGAAGTAAACAGTGACAGTGCTAAGAACACGAAAGTACGCTGTTACTGGAGCACGGCAACTGCACAAGGCTCTTAGAAGCTGCGACCCTGATGAGCTTTCCAATTGCTACTCCCTGAGCAGCAGGACGCCTTTGCCTTCAAGGGATTTACAAGCTTTGTATTTCATTTTCATTTCACTTCATTTCAATGTAAAATTTGATTTGAAACTACATAAGCACTGCATCCGCTTGGTCTGGTGGCTATTAGTGGGTATCCTATAGCCCTCCTTTTCTTTTCTTTTTTTCTTCTACCTATTCCTCATTATGTCCTATGTTTTTTCCTTCTCTCTTTCTCCCTTTTATTCGTTAATTTGTTCTGTTTTCGAAATATTTTCCTATTACTTGATTTTTCTCGTTCGCTTCCCATGCAACATTTTTAACGCTATACTCTCTTTCCTGGCATACTATCCTACTTGTATATGCAAATTACTTTCCTTCAGTTTCTCTTTTCTTTACATTCAAGTATATGCAAAAATATTGTCCTATAACCCGCACTAACACTTTGTTCTAATGTACTGTCTCTCATCACCTGTAAAGCTCTTGTCCACATCCAAGTTCATCCTTCCCTCTGTGTGTGTTATACACATCTCTGTTATTGTTTCTCGGTGTAAGCAAAGCGACCTTTTGGTTTTCCAGCTCGTCCCATATTTCCTATTTATCTATGCCTACCATCTTGTTTCTCACCGATTTCAGAATCCAATTTTATGTTCTTCTCTTTTATTTCATATATTTTCCATCCACTTTCACCTACTTTTATCCAGCTCCATCCATCACTACTTCTAATTCTTAATTAGTTTTAATTTTTCTTACACATTTCTACAATATTCTGGCCTTTTCTTCTTATACAACTTACTTTTGTGCCTTAAAATCTTTCCGAAATAACCGTGAATAATGACTTGTCATGCTTCTAAGATCTTCTAAATACAGAGGTGTTTCTGGGGGATGTATGGAATTTTAAGGCTAGCACACAGAGACCAGTTCATAAACATCTGAGTGTCACGAAACGTGTGATGCAAAAGGTTTAGCTCAATTAAAAACAAGGAAACAGAAAAATTAGAATGTCTGAATACCCAAAGGTAAATGAGGAAGGGTACAGAACACCATATGAGTGTAACACATAATTTGAAAGTACAGGTAAAATATTTTAACTGGCTTCTTTTCACCTATTTATAGCTACCATATTCACAGGTTGATCTGGCATGAAATGTGGTTTTCATATATTGCTATGAAGATAGTACGAAACCTTGGGTTATAACAGTAGACCTTCAATCCCAGAATCCGAGACAACTGCTCATAATCTCCCATAAAAAGTGCAGCTATCTCTATCATTCCTTTCCAGACATATCATCCAATTTCCGGGCTGCATTCCAAAGTGGCGAGTCGAGACATATCTTTTTTTTCACCTACAATTTGTGGAAGTATTCACATTGAACATGCCGCTGACCAATAGCAAACAAGAAACTGTGTCTTCAAAAGGCAAACAAGGCAATTAATTGCCCTCTAGTGTGTTTAGAGGACACTTAGTGTAAGAGCTTTATCATCACTCCAGTGTTGAACTCTTCTAAGAAAAATACAGTTTACAAATGGACCCTTGATTCTAAGAAGAAAGCAAAAAACATATTTGCCTATTCAATGGGACAGTCGATGAACTTAAAGTCTTAATGTACCAAATAAACTGAACAGATTAGCACATAAAATGTTTATTCCTTGAACTATAATACATTCTCGATTTATTCAGGGTGATCACTTTTGGGTACGAGCATTTCGCGAAACAGCATGTTCAAGAACAGCGGAATTTGAGAATGTTTCATTGTTGATATCATCATTATTTAAGTTCAAGGTGAAGGGATTAAGTCAATCCTACCACTTAAAGGAAGTGCATTTAAAGATATTGAGACAATCATATCCCCTACAAAAAGGAACTACAGAATTAAACAACTGACTTTCGAAGCTGCAACATACAACCTAAAAGATCTAGTCATGCATTACTGCTGGGAAACCTCGCAAAGACCGCATTTGTTCTGTTATGACCACTTTTGGAGAAAACTGGGAAAAATTAAACAGTTTCATTTTCGTGAACTTAGAAAAAGCCTGTGAATTTAAGTTGGCAAATTTTAAGAAACATGCCGATCAGAAGACAAAGACAATTTGATTATTAGACTCAGGAAGTTGGCACTTGTGAAAAATATATTATTAATAGGGTAAATTGTGCAAGGAAGGCGATTAGAAGTTTGAACAGTTTTTATGGAATAGCAATTTGACTAGAAAGAATAAACAAGAAATTTTATAAACAATAACAGAAATAAGACAGGATGTCAATGAGGAATGGGAGAATATACAAACTGTAAAAACGATAGCTAACAAGATGTTGGGCAAAAACGGAAAATATCTTAAGAATAAAGGATTAAGAATATAGAATGAAGACATTTCAAACGCAATAAGAGACAAGAAATTAGCCCATTTATAAGCGATACAACAACAAACTGATGAAGCAAGGGAGATATATAGGGAAAAACGAAATGAGGCGAAAAATATTTTAAGGAAAGTCCACCAAGATTCCTGGGACAAATTTATTAGCACTGTTGAAGATCATATACATGGAAGGCAAATGATGACCTATAAAGTGCTTAAGCATCTAGATAGTGAAGTAAGAGATGTAGCAAATATAAAGGTAATTGGAGAAGAACAATGGATTATACATTACAGAGATTTGTGGTATAATAACCCTTTGGAAGAAGAAGAAAAGGATGACCTTATATGCGGAAATGTAGATCCAATTACTTTAGAAGAATTAGAAACGGCATTAAAAGAAATGAAGAATAGGAAGGCCACAGGAGAAGATGCAACAAATGCAGGATTATTGAAATATGGTGGACCGATACTAAATCAAAGAATTTTGAATTTAATTAATAGTTGTTGGAATGGATGCCAAATCCCAAGATCCTGGCCACATGCTCGAATGATATCTATTTTTAAGAAAGGTGCTCGAAACAGATGTGAGAATTATAGGGGAATAAGTATTTTAAACACAGGATATAAATGATATGTACGAAACTTAAGTAAAAGGTTACAAACCATTACAGATGTTCTACGTTTAAAAGAACAAAATGGTTTTAGAAAAGGACGATCCTGTACAGATCCTACCTTTACAGTTAAGCAGATAATAGAAAAAAGACGAGAATTTAATCTGGAAACACATATAGCTTTTATTGATTATGAAAAAGCGTTTGATCGTGTAAATAGAAAAAAATTGTGGGAAATAATGACTCGAAGAGGCTACCCAAATCATCTCATTAAAGTTCTAAAATCTATATATAAGGATACAACAATCAGCATACATATTGGAAATGGAATGTATAGTAAATGGATACATACAAATCAAGGTGTAAGACAGGGTTGCAGTTTGTTTCCTATCTTATTCATAATTTATATAGATGATCTGATTAGAGAGTGGATGTTTAAGATTAACGGAGGCATTCATCTTGCAGCAAATTTTATTCTTAAGACGGTGCTATTTGCGGATGACCAAATAATTATAAGTAAAACTGACGACGAGCTGCAAAGAGATTATGTAGAATTATAATTTCAAAATTTCCACAAATAAAACAAAAACAATGGCGTTTCGAGGTAAATACACTATTAGAACCAAAATAGTAATTGATGATATTATCTGAGAGCAAGTTACGGGCTTTTAAATATTTGGGAACATATGTCAGTTATAAATATGAAAATTATTTTAAAAACAAATTACCAATGTTTCAACAAATATGCGGCATAATAAATAGAAGCCTAAAAACTAAAACCAGAAAAGAAACACGGTGAAATTTTATAAAGTAATGGCTGTGCCTGCTTTTCTTTTTGGTTCTGAAACATGGTCATTAACAAAAGCAGAAAGAAACAAGATACAGGCTAACGAAATGAGATTTTTAAGAGCAGTAAAGGGATGTACTCTTTTAGATAAAATTCCAAATGAAAAAATAAGAGAAGATTTAGAAATAAGTTCTTTAGAACAAAAAATAATAAATTATAGAAATTAATGGAGAGAGCATATTGAGAGAATGCCGAGAGATAGGATCCCAAGAAGAGTTATAAACTATAAACCTAGAGAAAAGATACATCCGGGAAGACCACGAAAACGATGGTCAGACGTTTTAAGCCGGAACAGGCAGCATCGCCTAGCCCTTGGAGTGAAGAAGGAGAACAGAAAGTATACTTTTATATGGGACACTAAATGGAAGAATGCAGAAAAGAATATTAGCGACAGAAATGGATGCACTTGGAAGAGGAATGAGGATATCAAGGTTGCATGTCAGAAACGCCTACATTAGATATAAAATGGACTCACTAGAAACTGTTATAGACAGAATGGCCAGTAGAGATCTACAGTGGTACGGACATGTACAACGTGTGCCAGAAGAACGGTGGCCCAAATAAGTCCTAAAGTGGGAAGTCCCAGGCAGAAGAAAGCAGGGAAGAGCCAGAAGAACGTGGTACGAGGAAATATATGGTCATGTGAAGAAGAGGAGGCTG
Source organism: Mantis religiosa (assembly GCA_030765055.1). Taxonomy (NCBI): domain Eukaryota; kingdom Metazoa; phylum Arthropoda; class Insecta; order Mantodea; family Mantidae; genus Mantis; species Mantis religiosa. The sequence goes on from CM060953.1 coordinate 43,228,000, forward strand.
GAAGAAGGACAATGTAAGGACAGGAATCCCTGGAAAGTAAGAACTAGGGGTGAACCGCTGTAAAGTGGAAAAGCTATAAATTAAAAGTACCACCCAAGAAGTGTATTAATGTGTTTTAGAAATCATGAAAAAGCACAATTTTAAGGATATAACATTGAACCCCGTAACAGAATCACTAGAAATTATTTTTATGGATGACCACGTAATAATGACCCCAAAAAGATACATCTTACACGTCAAGGTATTTGGAAAAAGGGCACAATAAAACGGGGCTTAATACTGACGTAAAGAAATACCTAAGGTATTAGTTGGCAAAATTAGAGACTATGTATAACGAAATTAACATAGTTCATGAATTTAACCATATGGAATCCATAGTAACAGCTTATCTCCAATCAAGGGAAGAAAAGGACACGCCACGAGACATCATGTGCAGCTCAGTCTTTCGAACAGAAGTTTTTAAACAAAACATAATTTAATGAATGACTTCATTAGCATGCAGTCCAGGTTTACGTAAAAACAGTCAGACAAATTGCAAATAAATACTTGACACTGTAAATACGTTTAGAGAAGATTATCAAACAGATATTAACATTACAAAAAGTAAAGAAATGAGAAGCTGGACAAGAATGTTTTTGATGTGATTGAACAGAACACTCTGAAATGGATAAAGCAGATAACTATAATGCTAAAAGAAAGTATCCTAAGATAACATTACAATGTACTAGATCTTCTATAAGAATAAGTTTCCATGACAAACGGCAAATGAGGGAGTCGCTTTCGGGAGCTGACGATTAGGGAGAATTATCATCGGATCTACTACTCCAAACCTGAGTTTTTTCGTGATTTCTCCGAGTATTTGTGAACATGTTGAGGAAGTTACTCTTATACAAGTATTTCCTACCCTTATGCTTTCCTTTCATTTGTGTCGAGATTTTAAGACCAGGCGACAATGGGTAGCGTGTCGCACTTTGGAAAGATTTCCCTCTAGCCCAGGGGTTCCCTTCCTTCCAGTGAATGCTTCGTCAACTGGGATGGCTCGGGCATTTAGCGACCGTAAGGAATGGTATCACATTAGAATAATCAGGGTGAGGGCCCATCATCGCCTAGATCTACTGGCCTATGGGTTGACCCTTCAACCTTCCTCGCAGAAATCAAGCTGGAAGCACGAGGAGAAGCTACACTTTAGTTGCGATGTTGTGATCCAGTTACTAACTTCTAAAAAATGGATAAGTAGTGCCAGGAAGGGTATGAATAGGAAGAATTTTACTGCAGATGAAAGACTTTAAGTTTTCCCTGCATTAGCTAAGCGCCTTTTAGTCCCGTCTTCGAAACATTTTGTGTTAATTCACCTAAGCTGGCACTTATATTCCTTACAAGGGAATTATCACTATGCTCATACCTGTATTGGCTAAGAGTTTGATGACATCATCTCTGCTCTATTTGGGGTCTGTGTGCCAAAACTCGGGTACGGAGTAGAACCACAATGCCCAAAACTGAAGCCTAAAAAGTGCCTCACGCGCGACCACTTGCAAGAAGCTGCTGGACATCCCTCGTCAGCTCTGTGCCGATTGCGGGGGACGACTGCTATCCACAGGGATAAACAATCCCTCCCGTACAATGCTGCGTTATTATGCCTATAACTATCTCTATGCGTATTCTGGACTCATTTTTCTGGTACTTCCAGCTATACTCCGCACCCGAGTTTTTCGCACATAGGTCCCACATACATCAGAGCTACCTACCCAGTCTTAGAAGTTTCACGGCTTTCTTTCGCGACGACTGTATTTTATTGTCACCTTTTGCTCATCTTCAAGTACGTACGCTTTGCATGTTTACACGTTTAAATCCTAATTACTCACCTACATACCAATCAGTTCGATTAATTTCATCGAAGTTCATCATTCATCCACGGTTATTTTAACTGAAACAGACTGATTGTATGTTTCTCAGGGATAAATTATACCTGAGGTGTATTTAGGGGACTTCTGTCCTGTATTCCCTTGGGGATGAATATCATCATCATCATCATCATCATCATCATCATCATCATCATAATCATAATCATCATCATTATTATTATTGTTATTATATTTATTACTATTATTATTATGAAGCAAAATAGGGTTAGAGCAGGGTAGAGCACTTTATCCTCAGGGTATGCGTGGATATGTATAGGAGTAAGGATGGTTCTAATGACACTGGAATGCAAGTTTCAAACTGGTTTAATGACTGCTTCTTTTTATCATCACATCAAACTCACAGTTGCCGACCAAGGGTTGTCAATATTTCACTGTTCAGAGTGGCCGTATGTAGAATGCTTAGTACGCGATAACACTTAATTCTTTATTCACGTATGAACTCACATATGTTTTCTCATCGCTTCTGGTCTGCCTTCGCCCAAGACAGAAGCAGATGACCGTCTTAACAGGCTGCCAGCCACGGACTGTGTGTCCTCACTGGGCACAGCTGCGTGTGTGAGTGTGTGTATGTGTGTGACTTTCACCTCTTGAAACCCTTTTTATTCACCTAAAACTCCTTTTTGTGACTATTTTGTCCATTGTGATTATTAGTCTCAGTCATGCCATTATTAAGGGTCCCAAGGATGTCCTTTCAAACGGAGTCAAGTGCTACCCGCTTAGAATTCCTGCTAAGAAAACCCCCCTTCTCCCGTGTCTTTTGTTAAATGACTCAACTACCTGCATGCACGTTTTGTAATAAAGAAACACCATCCCTTTGGCATTTATTACTATTCTTCACTCATTGCATCCCTTAATTTCGCTATTAATATTTGCTGCTACTGCTGATTCTGCCGTTGCTTCTGCCGTATGCTACTACTACTACTACTACTACTACTACTACTACTACTACTACTACTACTACTACTGCTGCTGCTGCTGCTGCTACTGCTACTACTACTACTACTGCTACTGCTACTACTACTGCTACTGCTACTGCTACTGCTACTACTACTACTACTACTACTACTACTACTACTACTACTACTACTACTACTACTTCTACTACTTCGAAGGCAGTGAATAAAAATGGGTTAACCTCAACTTCTGGCTTTTTTAGTGTAAGTTCTACGTGCAAAATAAAACCTTTTGGCAATACGTTTCGTGCTATTTGACAGAAATCTATGTGCTTTAAGGGCAATAAAATGAAGTGTCAAATCGACACCAGCTCAAGTAGCTTCTGAAACTTTAAAAGTCAAGAAGCAGGTGTCGAAAATGCTCTTTGGCCCATTTCATTGAACATCATGTAAGCTCAGCTCAGCTACCTAAATCTAGATACATTGTATGCCGCTTTTCCGTTCCAAAGAAATCGTTTTGGTCGTTCGGAGTAGGTACTTTTTCAGGCAAAATGTAGTATTTGCAGCCTAAATAAGGTGCTGAATAGGGCGCAGTGGCGGCAGCAGGGGATAGACACTTGAATTGAGCAGAGTTGGTTAGACAAGGCCTACTGCAGCTCAATGTTGTGTTTTGTTCCAAGTGTGTACTAGATGCTTCAAATATAACATCTGCTGTGCAATAAGCACTGAATTGATAAATATATGTATAAGAAGTAACTGGTTTTTCATTTGTAACTTTATCATGGTGAAAATACAGAAAGCATACGATCGTGCAAAATTACGCAATATACCTTTCTTGCTTATGTAATTTCATGCTGCTAGAAAATATAGATGTATTTATGTAAAAGTTCTTTTAGTAAGTACCTAATGCATAAAATATATTAGTAATAGCTCCTTGAATAATAAAGAGTTTATATTTGTATTAAAGCAAACGTCATACTGAAACCATCCTTGCATTCGTTATTCAATTTACATTCGTTGTAAACACCAAATGAAGATCGTTACGCGACATTTCTATGGCAACCGGTTTGACGTGTAAGGTTTAACCGACCATAAAGTGTTGCTATGACAACTTTTGCTATCTAGGCCGCTAACGCTCAATTTTGCTGAGAGTATGCAATTTACAGGGTTGTATTAAAAGTAAAGATTTTTGTCACGTTCCATAAAATTATGACTTACTATTTAACGTAAAGTAACAATAGAAACATTTTAATGATATAAAAACAAATTGGACATAACTTAAGTCAATTGTAAATTAGTTTTGAGTAAAAATTACTTCAGGTAAAACAATGAAGCAATGTCAAAAATCGTACTCTTAAATTTGAATCGACTGCATAAAAATTATACGCAAATATCCGTTTTAAATCTTTATACTTTTTCCACTAATTACTTAATTAGGTAGTGGCAGAATTGTATTCTATCCAAAAATTTTATATCTGAGATCCCCAAAACTTAAAAATTGATTTCACACAATCATCTGTGTGTGCGCGAAGCGTAACCCAAAAGCAAGAATCTGGTAAATAAGAAATTTAGTATTTAATACTTACATCTTACAAGGATACGACACAAAGATTTTTATGAAAATTCCCCCATCCTAAACTATTTTTTCGTGGATGTGTTTTGGAAACTATTGATTCTTGCTAAAACTGACTTTAAAGTCATTGACTAAAATAGCTTGTAAGGGTTGATTTGCTTTAGGCTCCGAAAGTTGAAAAATGTTTAAATATGTGATTTAAGAATCGATGGATATGTTAAAATGAATGAGTAAGGAAACTGTTAACATTCATGAGATGACGCAATACGTAAGTGATATAGTGTGAATGATTTATGATTGGTAGTTTTAAAAATGAGATTATGTAATGTGTGACGTGCACCAGTAAAAATTAAGTTCGATTGGTAGTGACGGCAACGAGGGAATGCAAAATCAATAATTTTTGGCAAAACAGCTAGGAAATAGAGTCTTTTGATGAAAGAGAGTCACTGCCGCGACGAAATCTTGTAAAAAGTAAATATTAATTTTCTGTAAATTATAATTAAGGTATACAGCATTATTGTCAAGTTTTATACGAAACATTGTATAAATAATAGAAATTAAATTTAACATCTTGATATTTTTAAAGTAAAAAGAATTTTTGGTTTGAAGTTTATTTACAAAATTTATCCTTTTCACTCGCGACCACGTCTGAAAATTAAGAATTTTCATAGCTCAGCCTGGAGCAGATCCGGAGATATATACTGTCGCGTATGCTTTGGTGAGGTGAAGGAACTTTATTTTAGGAATTTATTTGAAATCTTAATAGCATGAGGCTTCTTTATACAATTTATATTATTAATTTTTGAAAGTAAAGATGTAGAAACCTCATAGTGGAACACTGGACGTCAAACCCGTAGTTTGCTAAATTTTCAGAGCATTAACCACGTAGGAATGCTAAACGCAGCCCAGCTTAGAGAACTTAATGTCGTGCTGCAACTGAACGGGCATCAGGAAATCCATGGCTCAAATCCCGGCTGTGGCATTGAACTTTTCAGTCTGACTCTAACTTTTCAAACTTTGGCCTACACAGAGCTAGTGTAGAATATGAAGCAGACACCGCAGGTTTCCGAGAGAAGAATGTAAGAAAGGGATGATAAAATCATATAAAATATTAATTAGCAACTGGGAATATATGATATAAGAAGTAAGGTCAAAAGGAATATTTTAAAAGGAAAAACGTATAAATGAAGGGTCACTGTGTTGGTTACAACAAAAGGGAGAAGACGCGTTAATTTAATATCTGATGACGAGGTAATAGTGGAGTTAGATTTCAAACGTGGTGGGATTATATATTCTCAAAGAGACAAGGCGACGCATCGATAGCAAGTGAGAAAAGCAAAGCAATCCGACAAGTAAGATATGTGGGAATAAACAATCCATAGGAGATTGAAGCACGACTTTTCATTAGCTGGTGAGAACTGCTGGACCCTGAGAGAGTATTCCCGCTCATCGACACGTAATTCTTAAACATCCTGCCATACCGCACCAAAAGGCCGAACCCAAGAGAAATCCCACACCAAATATCAACTAATTTCCAGGATGAAGAATACTTTTTATAAGTAAAATAGTAAAAAGACAGACATGAGGTAACATATCTGCTTTGTTTAATATTGTTTATTCACAAAATTTTAACATAATATGTTTCATTACATACCTCCATGTACAGTTTGTGTTTTAAAGTAAACCTAGTGCAGCTATGAAGGTGTACCCTTACGTTACGCAATTAGGATGTTTTCAAAATCTGTGAGTTTTTCTAACTTTTCATTTTATTGTAGTTTTAATACTTTTACATGTAAAAATGTTTAATGGAGAGATCAACGCGATGTTTTCGAGCATTTTAAACAATTTATTTTATAGTTGGATTTAGTTCACGTCATTTGTTCAATATGTAAATGAGTGGTTAAATTATCGAGCTTGAAAGCTACGCAGCTCTTCGTTTCGTTTTAAATGCACGCAGCCCAAACGGTTTTCGAGAGAAATATGTGGTGCAAAGAGCTTGCGGTATTTCTAATGACCGCACCGCACCAGTTTACTCACTTGTTCTTTAACTCTCATCAAATCTGTGGTCTCATTTAAAAGTGGAGTATCAGCATCTAGCACTTGACCTTCTGTACCTGACCACTTCAACAAGCAGCGAGAACTTAAGAGAAATGCTAGGAAACTTTTTATTTCTTTACTGAGAGGAGAGGTATTTAATAGAAATGTACGATACGAGGGCTGTTTAATAAAGAATGCTTTTTTTTCCAACGTACCTATATTCATCCTCATAATTTTGATGGTCCTTCTCAAAATAGTCTCTCCTGAATGCGATGTAGTTGTCCCAGCGTTTCTGCCAGTCTTCATAGACATGCTGGAAACCATTTTTGAGAGATCCTTCAAAATTGCCTCCGCAGCCTTCATCACTGCTTCTGATGTAGGATAATACCTTCCAAGAAGTCCTTTCTTCAAATTCGGGAATAGAAAAAAAGTCACATGGGGTTAAATACGGATTATAGGGAGGGTGAGGGATGCACTTCACGTTGAATTTTGCAAGATATTCAGCAACAACATTGGCAATATGCGGCCGCGCATTATCGTGGTGCAGCATCCAGTCTGCTTCACGAAAATGTGGTCTTTTGCGCCTGATATGGACTTGTAATGTTTTCAGGATATCCCTGTAATATTGTCCAGTTACTGATGTGTGAGCAGGTACAACATGCACAAAAACCATTCAATGAATATCAAATAATGAGATGACCATAACTTTTCCAGCAGAAGCAACCACTTTTGCTTTTTGGGGGGTTGGTGATGAAGGAGATTTCCATACTGAGCTTTGCTGTTTGCTCTCAGGATCAAAATGATGTAGCCAAGTTTCGTCAGCAGTGATTACGTTTGAAAGAAACTCCCGATCTTCCTCTAACATCAACTTTAACTGCATGCAAATGTCCTTTTGTTCGGTAATCAACAGTCTTGGAACACATCACACACAAACTCGTCTCATGTGTAATGTTTCTGTCACCAACGTGTGGGTGGCACACAATGAAATGTTCAGTATCTCAGAAAGTGATCTTAAGGTAATTCGTCGATCCTCTCTCACAATGGCAGCAGCAGTGTTGATGTTTTCTACCGTAAGAGCAGTAACTGGAGCACCGGGTCCACCTTTCTTTGAAATTTATTGTCTCCCCTCTTTAAACATTTTAAACCACCTTCGACCTGTGCTGTAGGGAAGAACAGACTCTCGATAGGCCTCCTGTAACATTGTATAGGTCTCAACTGAAGATTTGTTGAAAACGAAAGCAGAATTTAAAGCCGTATATTGTTCCTCACGTGTTACCTCCATTGCAGCGTTAGGCGATACTGAACATGTCTGAACTTGCCTGGTTCTCACAGACGGGAACCAGGAGTACCAACAATGGAACTACTACGGCGTGTTTGTTTCACATTAAGCTAACAGAATATAATAAGATTTAATTTTAGTGCGAATAATTATGACCGTAAAAATTATGATCATTCTTTATTGAACAACCCTCGTAAATCATGAAAACTTACTCAGGTAGAATAACTTTGGGAAGTAAGCGGTTATGTTATAAATTTTTGGTACGCTGGTACTTATGGCCCTCCTCCTGCCTCACGCAATGCAGTATAGTGAGCAATAATTGCTAGCTTTCAGTTAATAATCCAAAAGGACATGCGCTTCTATTATATCATATCCGTTTTTGAAGTCAATTTTTGTCCCCTACTTAAAGTTAAACACAGCAACACTTTCCATAGTACCAGGAATTATTCTTCCTCCTGGGAGTCCTAGGTCTGTGCTAAAGTATGACAAAAAATATATTGCTTTAAGATACCCAAAAGGTATGAAAAGAAATGCCTTTGCCAGGTCTAAATACACTAGACGATCTGTCCCAACCTCTATTCGTTTCGGTTATCCGACCCAAACACGGCACACGGAAAACGTCTTATAACTTCGGGTCAAAAATGGTTCAGTGTGTAAGCAATGTACCACATCAGTAAGTTCACCTTGTCACCCAACTTAAAACCCAGTTTTGAAGAAGAAGGAATGTTCTTTTGGACCGGAATTGCACTCTGATCACGGCAAGAGATATTACAGTTAGTGAGTGTGGACTTTTTTGTGTGTGAAGCCTTTTTCAAGTAGAGTGAACTACCATGGAATACTTCGCCTTGATAATACACGGCAGATTTATGCATAATTGATATATTGGCAGTCTACAACTGAGCTTCAGAGTGGACTAAGGCTCAACGCATCTGAGTTTATTTAAAGAGAACGTTATGCCTATATACAGAAAACTCTAATTTCCTCAAAGTAAAATACGTAAACAACAGTTAAAACAATATGTGTTTTACCACAGTGATTTACCATAAACAATAAACAATAATAAACAATATACTAAAACCAATTGCCATAGAGTTTAGATAAAATTTCAGTTATTATAAATTATTTTATTTTAATTTACGTGCATTTGTTAAGTGTTAATTAATTTAAAATCTACTTCTGAATATTTATTTATTTATTTATTTATTTATTTATTTATTTATTTATTTATTTATTTATTTATTTATTTATTTATTTATTTATTTATTTATTTATTTATTTATTTATTTATTTATTTATTTATTTATTTATTTATTTATTTATTTATTTATTTATTTATTTATTTATTTATTTATTTATTTATTTATTTATTTATTTATTTATTTATTTATTTATTTATTTATTTATTTATTTATTTATTTATTTATTTATTTATTTATTTATTTATTTATTTATTGTAATTTACGTCCTCCAACGGTAAGTCATATCGGATGATGGGTGAACTTGGTGAAATAATGCTCAAATGAGTTCGGGGTCAATGGAGCTTAGAGTTACCCGACATTCGTCTATCAGGACAAGGGAAAACCCCGGAAAAAACCTTATCCAGGTAACTCGCCCTAACCGAGATTTGAACTCGAGACCTGTTGAACGTGACGCAGACATGCTACCACCACGCTACCGAGGCGGGCTTTGAATATTTAACTTCTAACATCTGGATTATTTTGTTATCATAGGGCTACACAGCTCTCTACACTGGGTTATAGGTTACTAATTCTCTAGTTTATTAATCAAACAATTATTACAGATTTTTATTGAAATAAAAGTTTACTTTACTGGACTATTTTCAATGCCTCTTTAACAAATTGCAGATGATAACCTTCAGAAACCACACAACCATTCCAATATAGGAACTGGTTACAAGAGTAGTTGTTGCAACATTCATCCGTATTTTGAACTTTTTGAATGGGACTTGCTACATTATTTTTCTTCAAATATTTTTCTTCACACCTATCCAGTACCATCGTTCCAAATTTCATTTCTTTATTTTCCTTTAATTCCAAAGGTGTCTACTATGCTCATTATGCCATACTGCGATCAACATACACTATCCATTTCAACAATGGAGAAACACAGATGACCTTACGTCCCATTCTATCTCAAATTTTAGCTCATCTTACCTTTTCCTGCTTACCTGAGGTAAGTAGACAAAGTATAGGATTCCACAAAAAAAAGTGTTGGCGCGATTTCAAAGTGATTTTCGATTTCTCGACCCACAACAACCTCGAAGATTTCATGGATTTCCCTTGGCGGTAGGGTAATTCAGTGGGGTATTATCATTTACCACGTTTTCCTTTCCCTAATTTCCCTTTCATTTCTTCCCATATTTCAGGTGTTCTTTTAGGCTTCGTGGAGTATGGTGTTGGCGGACAGATTGCGCAGGTGCTTGCTCAAATAGAAGTACTCCTCTAGACACAGGACGGCTACTGGTAGCTGCAGTTAAGGGCGGTTCTTCGAACCTGGAAAGCTTATGGATTAGTGCATCTCTGTGGTCAGTAATCTCTTGTGGTTCCTTCTCTCTAGGACGATGTGTCACCCTCCGTATATAACCAACAGGTATTCCTACAAAAATTTTAAGTTGATGGGAAAGTGAGATGGGTCGTTGTTTCATTCAACTTCTCAATACCAGAATCATCCCAGTGGAAATGTTTGGCATCATTCAAGTTGTGAATGTAGAGAAAACATGGGCTGAAGTTGTCAGCTGGTAGAAGTCAATGGGGACGGTGCTATAAATCGTGAGCGTGTCAAATTGGTGATCAGAATTTCAAATACTTCTCCGAGATGCAAGGAGTGGTCGACAACAACGGCGGTACGACAGAGAACCCACACGTTGCACTTGCACTGCAGCGTGACTTTTGTCTAACGCGTAGGATCATTCACACGCCGTGCTGGCTCCGGACTGCAATAAGAAGCTGCGGTTTTCTCAAAAGGAGACTGAAAACCTTGTCCCGTTAATCTCAAATTGCCTAAATTCATAACGATAATTAATAATCACACAAGACCTTATTAATGATAAAGTGCATATAACATTACCACACTTATGCCCGATTTCACCACCAGATGTTAAAATCGATGTTAACAAATGTAACGTAACAATTATGATAGCGCTAAAACTAATGTAAATTTCTTGCATTTTACCAACGTGTTTTCTTAATATGTTAACAAACTTGTGTTAACGCCAAGGAACTTGTAAATATCACAGCCACAGAAGGCGTATTATTTTCTGAACGTACTAAGATACGCTTTTGTTTTCATTTTCGTATGTACAAATTGCGGATGAACAAAATCTTAAATAAAGCCGTGCGACAACTTTCTCATCGACGGAGAAAGAACTGTTAATTGAAGTGGTGACGAAGTGTAAGGAATCGTGGAAAATAAGAGGACGGATGCGGTGAAAGTAAAAGAGAAAGATGTCACGGGGAAAATATTAGAAACGAATTTAATTCAAATGCATGTGGCACTACTACAAGCACCAAACAACTTCTCAGTATTACGTAAATTTAAAGCGAAGTGCGAAAAACAAGTGCCTTAAACGTTTCAAGACGGGAGGTGAACAATGAATTATCCACATAATTCAGTGAATTATAAAATCGCAAAGTTATTAATACTTGAAGCTAAGGTGAGATCCTTATATTCCTTTCGATGCACGTTCTAACTCAGTATTACGTAAATTTAAAACGAGGAGCGAAGAAGTGCAAGTGACTTGAACGTTTCAAGACGGGAGGTGGACAATGTATTATCCACATAATTCAGTGAATTATAAAATCGCAAGGTTATTGATACTTGAAGCAAGGGCGAGATCGCCATATTCCTTTCGATGCATGTTCTAACCTCTCTTGCACTTCCGCAGTAAGCTTCATAGCAACATGTTTCGACAGTCTGTTACCTTCGTAAAAAATTCTTCTTCGGATAGTTCCTCAAAATCATTTCTCCTCAAAGGCCGTACTCTATTGCAAATGCCATTTAGACGGTCTTAAATATAGCAAATCGACATCAACAGCCGAGTTCATGCTCACCATTTTGACTATTTACAATTGTTAAGGACTTAACATCAGAAATCCCGCTTGTTAATTTAGCATGAGATTTAACACGAGTGTTACGCTAACACTTGTTGGTGAAATGCAATTTTTGTTTTAACTATTGCTAAGCTCGTGTTAAGTCTTAACATTTGTTGGTGAAATCGAGCATTAACCCATTTTATCAACTAAAGAGCTACGTTAATAGTTTCTGGGTGGGAAGCATTTATGGAAGAAAATTTCACTCGAGGAAAAAAATATTAATATTGAATAAAGGAACCCCTACCTACAGAGTGGCTGGCCATATATTTTGTAGAGAGAAAGCTGTCCCAAAAGTGGCCTAAAATTTAACTATCTAAAATCAGTAAGAGATATATTTTTTCTATAATAAGATACAGAATTCACAATACAAAATGACAGACTATTATAGCTTTAAATTTTAGCTTTATTATAGCTTTTAAATTTTTACACTGAAATATAGACGAGTGTTGTGCCCACAATAATAACGTATATGTGGCATTAAAGAGGAAATTCCATTTTATCAGATCGCATAAAAGAATAAAATGCTATTTTTGGCAGCTTTCACAAATGCTAGTCTTAAATTACTATTTTCTACAAAGATCAGACATAGTGGTCAAGTATTAGTTAATAGTTAATCTTCTCTATCTTAGTGTTTTATTTCTACAAAATAGAACACTGTTTTGTTAAACACTTATACATTTTATGAACGGTCATTAAAGAAATATCTAGCTAGGAGCGAAAGAAACCTTTCAAATAGCTTTCTATGACAAGCACCAATGACCATAATATATTTTGAATTCATTACGAAATTATGACTCTTTGGATATAGAATGCATAACAATTTGGAATCGTTATGCTGATTATTTATAAAATCACAGGACTCTTCATTAGAATGAATCAAACATTTCGCAACATAAAGAAATAATTTTGGAGGGAATGCAAATATAAATTGCAAAACTTTATCAGAATTCGAAATTCCCGTGAATTTGAATTAGGCATTGAGTAATTTATTCATTTTTATGGGTAAACGAATTCACAACTGCAGAGGGTCATTAACAATATACTCGTAGATACGGTGTTTCAAGTCCGATGTTTCGTATTCGAGTCTCATCGATTATCTATTCAGACCGTGGCATTAGTTTCATGTAGTTGATAGTGATGTTGCGGTATTTCTCATCTTCTATGAATTTTCTTCTATAATTTACTTCAGTACGTTTCACTTTTCTTTCGGCGACTCGCTGAGGTGCTTATAGGTAAATCAGCCCGCTCTCTTCTTTTGTGGTACTTAGAGCTTGAATAAAATGACACTTCGAGTGACTTGCTGGGTGGGTATTATGTTGGTGTTTTCCTTCACCTAGACCAGTAGCTTTCACTACAGGTAAAGAACTTGAGCTCCCCTTAATGTATCATTTTTTATGTAACAGAACAAGTAATGATCGTAAAATAATTAGGAACTGAATCACGAGGGCTGTTCAATAAAGAATGATCATAACTTTTTTACGGACATAATTTTGCGCACTAAAATTCAATCTTATTATATTCTGTTAGCTTAATGTGAAACAAACACGCCGTACTAGTTTCACTGTTGGTACTCCTGGTTCCCGCCTGTGAGAACAAGGCAAGTTTAGACATGTTCAGTATCGCCTACCGCTGTAAAGGTAGGTTAAAGTTGATGTTAAAGGAAGATCCGGAGTTTCTTTTACACGTAATCACTGCTGATGAACCTTGGCTACATCATTTTGATTCTGAGAGCAAACAGCAAAGCTCAGTGTGCAAATCTTCTTCATCACCAACCCCCCAAAAATCAAAAGTGGTTGCTTCTGCTGGAAAAGTTACGGTCATCTCATTCTTTGATATTCATGGAATGGTTTATCAGCATGTAGCACCTGTACATACATCAGTAACTGGACAATACTACAGGGATATCCTGAAAACATTGCAAGTCCATACCAGGCGCAAAAGACCACATTTCCGTGAAGCAGGCTGGATGCTGCACCTCGATAATGCGCGGCCGCATATTGCCAATGTTGTTGCTGAATATCTTGCAAAAATTAAACGTGAAGTGAATGCCTCACCCTTGCTATAGTCCGGATTTATCCCCGTGTAACCCTTTTCTGTTCCCTAACTTGAAGAAACGCCTTCGTGGGAGGCATTATCCATCATCAGAAGTAGTGGTGAAAGCTGCAGAGGCGATTTTGAAGGATTTCTCAAAAAATGGTTTCCAGCATGTCTTTGAAGTCTGGCAGAGACGCTGGGACAAGTGCATCGCATTCAGGGGAGACTATTTTGAGAAGGACCATCAAAATTATGAGGAAGAGGAAAGGTACGTTGTCAAAAAAAATTGTGATCATTCTTTATTGAACAGCCCTCATAAATAGCAACAGAGTTCTGAACAATGAAGTGACATACCAAGCTAATAAAGCGGCGAGAACAGCAGGTTGTATGAATGATATAATATGGAGAAATAAATATATAAGTAAGGGCACCAAGACAAGAATTTATAGAATAGTAATACAACTAATTCTACCTATACTTGTTTGAGAAAGTCTAAAACAAGACAAATCGAAGTATCCAAAGAAGGATAGTAAACAAATTAGAATGGATAAAATAAGAAATTAGAAATCAATTAAATATTCAAGCTATCGGTGAATGGTTAGATAGAGTGGAAAAACTGATTGGAAATCATGTAGCATGAATGGCATGTGATAAAATAGTACGGAACGCCAGAAATAATTTACCATTCGATGGGAAAAGATCCCTGGGAGATCGAGGAAAGATAGACCCTTAAATTCTGGATTAAACAGGCCGTAGGGCTATAAGAAGAAAGAAGAATACATTTCCTTTGGTGCAATTTTAGTTACGTGTGTGTAGCGGTTTCGGAATAATAGCACCAATACTTGCTCAAAGGAGAAAATAAATCATCATTGTGGAGACTGGCTATATCGTCCTCTCAAGGTAGCTCCAGGAGTGGGTCGGGTCGTTGAGCCTGAACTGTTAGGGACGTCAGTGTCTCAGAAACTATAGAGCATGTCTGTCCGCGGACAACTTTAGCCTTTATTCCTGAAAGGACGGTAGTCGCTGCACATTTAGGTAGGCCAAAGTACGCGATAGTGTCTCTCTTCGTTTTATAGCCTAAAGCAATACGCTTCCTCCATTCTCAATTAACGTAAGGGAAAAGAATTTTCCTTGCTCTTTATGGAGAAGTTGAATTTTCAATATTAGCAGCAGGAATGTGCATTGTGAGCCCTTAGAGCACTGCAATACACCGGATGTTAGTTTATAACGCTGAGAGTGGATGCTGTTCCACAAATAAAACTGATAGAACGCACATATTTGATCCTGTTTCCCGGAGTATTGAACCGGAAGCCTCAATCTCATTATACGATTTTAGAAGATATACGCGGTTTAAACTCTTCTCTCTAAATCTGTATTGTGCAAGCGGTTCCGACAGAGCCACTTGTTTGATTTTCGGTCAAGGTGTTGTAAGCCTCTCCTTTTCAGAAACCAAAACGCGACTGATATCAACAAATATAACAACGTAAACAAAACAGCAAGTGCTTTCACCTTCCTAGCTCACAAAACACATTTATCTGTCCTCGGAAGGCAACCTTGTTGACTGGGTGTGGAAACATTCCTATATAAAATTCGGGGACTAGCATTGCCATTAATGTAAATGATTCCTTATTGGCAGTCTAAGAACGTTCTCTACACATTACAATGGGCCTCAGGTTGCACTTCACATGGCAACACATCTGTTTTCTTGAGTAAAGTCACTGACTGGTTGACAAGTAAGCAAGTGCTCTTCATACAGTAAGATCTGTTCACTTAAACTCCACTTAATACGAGATTGGCCTAATCGGCAGCTTCCACGGTGTTCAAATCTAGACGTTAACGTGACCGCAGGAAGTGTTGTCTTTCAACCACAGAAGTATCTGCTTCTGGAGTGCTGTATCATTTCTCTCTAAAGCCGATGGGGAGAGAAACATCAGTTTACAATCTATAAAATGGTGCAATGAGCTTACTTCTGTCCAGCCTATGCTACGCTTGTGTCATAATTAAGGAACGGAATGAAGACACTCATAAGAATCATATGGAAAATATAATTTAGTAAATACGTTCCCACATCATGGCCAGTGCAAGTTAAACAAATAAATACAACTGATCGGGTTTACAAATTATACTCGATTTATAGCACAGTTTTAGACCAAGTATTTTATTCAATTTACTGTTAAAATGATAACAATTATGAAAAATAAAAATAACCACTAATAACAGTAACCCTTCTGGTTGATGCAAATTAATTGACCTTCACACTGGCCGTGTCTAGGCTAAATTGTGGAAACGTAGAGACAGACTGAAAAAACAATTAGCCTAACAATTTAGCCTAGACACGGCCAGTGTGAAAGAACAATTAATTTCCATTAATTGTACCTAATAGTGGTCCGAACTATAAAGCACGGGCCTTAAAGTGCTTACATATTGTTAGTCGTCATTAAGGTAGTTGTCTCATGTGTTTATAAGAACTCCTAAGTGATTTACCGGGAAAATACGAGTCAGTTGGAGAATATAATGTCATATCGGCACGTTGGCCATAGTAGCTCAATGGTTAGAGCGACTGAACGGAAACCAGAAGATCCGTGGTTCAAATCCCGGCTATGGTATTCCATTTTTCAGTCTGACTCTATGTTTCCACTTCTGGTTGATAATAACAAAACAATAAAGAAAGACAGCCCAGACAAATATGTTATGGTTAGAAATATGAGGGCCAAAGGAAGTTTCATTACGCTTATATCAAAGGTGCAGGGAAATTCATCATGGAATCGTACAGTATTAATTCAAACTCCAGACTAGAATCCAGGTGGCAACGATATCACTAGCTTTAACCCCCGAACAAGGGACAGGCAAAACAGCACGACAGATATCTAATGGCGAATCTATTGAGGGAAATACACCAGTTGTACACAAATAATAAATACGTAACGAATTAAGACAATTACAGAAGCAGACATTACTAACACAAACTTTCCTAAAATGCAGTAGGTTCACCAAATCATGAGTTATGAGCAAATCATTCTTATTCTAAGATTTTGGTTCCTGATATCAGGTATGTCCAATAAAGGAACGTTATATACATAGATTTTTCATATGCGTGGCCATGGATTGGAAATACTTGTATTCATCTAAAACCTGCTATTGTTGTCTATTTCTATATCAAATCCATGAATTTGGACCATATTCATGATCCCTTGTGAGTTGGAATGAACAAATGATGATGCATGTAATAAAATAATATCTGGGGAAGAACATTCGGAAAGGATAACTTTCAGATCTAAACTTAGGGCATTTTCCAAGCATTTATTAGTCATTAGCACTCGGAACTTCAATAAGGAATAATCCTGACAGATCTGAACCGCGAACCCATATTTTAAAGACCTCTGCCATCCGTGTTGATAGAAATGAAATAAACTATTTATTGAAAAACAAATATCAGATTAAGGAATCTTGATGTATAAAAATGTAGATTTCTTTAGAAGACGAATTTCTGTCTCATACATTATTTTCGTGGAGTGAGCAATTTCGAAATATTCCTTATTTCTTTGAATTGTTAATACTCATTCTTTTCTCAAAGGGAAAACTATTATTCATCCGAAGAGAACGTAATTTCGGAGCCATCACACAGGAATCAGGTATTTGAAGGTTTGAGTATCGTTGTATATCTGTTTTATTCCCATATTCGCATACACCTACAAGAAAATTAGTAATAAGGTAATGCTGATCTTGATTAACAAAGAAATAGAAAGAGGAAGGGAGAATGCCTTCTAAAAGAGTAGATAAAGTCCTAGGAGTGTAATACACGAGTGCTGAAATCCTTAATCTAAGTTATCCAAATATTGAAATTTCAAGGACGTCTATCATCCAGGATTCCTCTTACACCACTGCTTCTGGTGATGGATAATGCCTCCCACGAAGGCGTTTCTTCAAGTTAGGGAATAGAAAAAAGTCACATGGGGCTAAATCCGGACTATAAGGAGGGTGAGGGATGCACTTCACGTTGATTTTTGCAAGATATTCAGCAACAACATTGGCAATATGCGGCCGCGCATTATCATGGTGCAGCATCCAGCCTGCTTCATGAAAATGTGGTCTTTTGCGCCTCATATGAACTTGCAATGTTTTCAAGACATGCCTGTAGTATTGTCCAGTTGCTGATGTGTGTGCAGGTACAACATGCTGATAAGTTATTCCAAGAACATCAAAGAATGAGATAACCATAACTTTCCCCGCAGAAGCAACTACTTTTGCTTTTGGGGGGGGGGGGGTTGGTGATGGAGATATGCCACATTGAGCTTTGCTGTTTGCTCTCAGTATCAAAATGATGTAGCCAAGTTTCATCGGCAGTGATTACGTTTGATAGAAACTCCGGATCTTCCTCTAACATCAACTTTAACTGCATGTTACCTCCATTGCAGCGGTAGACGATACTGAACATGTCTGAACTTGCCTGGTTCTCACAGGCGGGAACCAGCAGTACCAACAATGAAACTACTACGGCGTGTTTGTTTCACATTAAGCTAACAGAATATAATAAGTTTGAACTTTAGTGCGAAAAATTATGTCCATAAAAATTATGGTCATTCTTTATTGAACAGCCCTCGTAGATAAAACATAGATCTTGTAAGAATGTATTATATAAGGTGAATGAATGAATTCCTGTATTTCCTTTGAGTGAAACAGAAGTCTTCTAAACCACGCAAGACCGTAAGTGGACGGTCAGAGGTTTCTTGATCAGAGAGATTCCGGGATGAGTGATCAACCCAACGCCGGAAGTGAAGGTAAGAGAAAGTTGAGTTGACAGGAAAGATGATGATGGAGCAATCGGTGGAATGCTGGCAGGGGAAACCAGAGGACCCGGAGAAAACCCGCCCCAGCGCCATGTTGTCCACAACAAATCTCACTTTTCGTTCGATCCCAGGTGAGCCTTGGTGACAGCCAAGCGGTCTAACCACTCAGTCATAGTGTGGCCACTATTATAGAAGATAAAGGCAGAGAAAATAAAAGAATATAGCGTGGAAACATTTTTTTACTCTTCTACACAGCTGACGTAGCTGACTTCAACCACGGACTCCAAACACTTGGCTTTAGAAATAAATTTCTTAGTGATAATTTGTTTTCTTTATGCCAATTATTGGACTGGATTGGACTCGGCAGTGCGGCCAGTCTTCATCTATTGTACCTGTGCATCAGGTGGGGCATCCCCAAGAGGAAGGATCAGGCGAGAGGAGACAGAGTGGCCGACCCAAGGAGTCACGACAGTACAGATGGCAGGGTCCCTACTATTTACTAGTTGGAAACTACCCCGACAGGCTAGCACTACCGGTATCATATTCACCGTGGTTCGGAAACGACCCAGCGAGCGTTCTACCGAAGCAGGAAGTGTTTACTGGGAGCATATCATCCTGCCATGCAGCTCCGAGATACCCGCTGACACTTCTACCCTGAAAGAGACCACCAGATCAGAGATGATGTGAAATAATAATGGAGATGGAATGGAGGATCAGGAAATTCGGGGGATTTAGTTATCCTACCCTGAATTCACCTGGCAGCCCGGGAAAACTCTCGACAAAACACATGGGTCAGGTAGGCTAGCCACAGAAATCGAATCCGGATCTCCTGAATGCAGGAGACGACTCCGCTGCGCCTCCGCCTCCGCCTGAGCCATTCGGTCAGTAATGCCATTGTTTCTTTTTATGCTTTCTAAACTCAAGAGCATTCCAAAATTTAATTTAAACACCTTTCTGCAGCCATATATCTAACCCCGAGTCTTTGAGGTTAAATAACAATGCACTGCTAAAATAATAAACAAAAGGTTGCAGAATATAGATGAATGTCTTCTCTCGGAAGAACAAAGTGGATTTGAAGAGGCAGATCCTGTTTAGATAACATTTTTATCGTTAAACAACTAATTGAAAAACATAGGGAGTTTAACAAAGAAACGCATATGGCATTTGTTGACCTGAAAAAGCCTTCGATAGGGTAAACCGATGCAAAATATGGCAAATATTGGAAGAACGAGGATACCCACAATTAGTAAAAATGATACAATGCTTCTACTTCCAAACAAATATAAATGTGAGGAGCAATGGTAAAATCTCTAAAAAAATTCTTACTAATCAGGGTGTCACACAAGAGTGTACTTTATCACCTACACTTTTTAGTATTTATATTGACGATCTAGTGTGCAAATGGAAGCAGCTAGTGAATGTAGGTTTTAAAATCTCAAATAAAAACTTTTTAAATATTTTATTGTTTGCTCACGACTTAGTTATTATACAAAATAGCGAGTCTGCACTGCAAAAATCTATTTTTAAACTTAGTGAACTTTGTAAGCAATATAATATGAAAATTTCTTTTATAAAATCAAAGGTAATGGCATTCATTGGGAAAGAGCCATTTAGAACAAAAGTAGTTATAAATAATCGTTGCGTTGAACAGGTAAGCCATTTTAACTACTTGGAACTGATGTTAGTTATGACAAGGAATATGATGTCTACAATAAAATATGCAAATTTCAAAGAGTGTGTGGAACAATAAATAGAACATTTAGAAACAAAATACGCAAAGAAACAAAATTAAAGTTCTACAAAGTTATGGCTGTACCTATACTGACATACGGAAGTGAGACTTGGACGTTAACTAAAAGGCAACAGAGTAAAATACAGGCTTCAGAAATGAAATTCTTGAGAAAAGTGAAAGGATGCCCGAAGAGGGACGTAATAAGAAATGAAAATATAAGAGAAGAGCTGGAAATTGTTAGTATGAATGATAGGTTAAAAGATCTCAAACAAAAATGTAAGGAACACGTTGAAAGAATGCCAGATAATAGACTTACAAAACAAATATTACAGTATCATCCTAAAGGTAGGACATCGGTGGGCAGACCCAGGAAACGATGGCTGGAGGACTTCGAAGGCGGAACAGGCACTTGATTGCCTATGCTAGGAAGTGAGGAAGAAGAAGAAGAAGAAGAAGAAGAAGAAGAAGAAGAAGAAGAAGAAGAAGAAGAAGAAGAAGAAGAAGAAGAAGAAGAAGAAGAAGAAGAAGAAGAAGAAGAAGAAGAAGAAGAAGAAGAAGAAGAAGAAGAAGAAGAAGAAGAAGAAGAAGAAGAAGAAGAAGAAGAAGAAGAAGAAGAAGAAGAAGAAGAAGAAGAGAAGAAGAGGAAGAAGAGAAGAAGAAGAAGAAGAAGAAGAAGAAGAAGAAGAAGAAGAAGAAGAAGAAGAAGAAGAAGAAGAAGAAGAAGAAGAAGAAGAAGAAGAAGAAGAAGAAGAAGAAGAAGAAGAAGAAGAAGAAGAAGAAGAAGAAGAAGAGAAGAAGAAGAAGAAGAAGAAGAAGAAGAAGAAGAAGAAGAAGAAGAAGAAGAAGAAGAAGAAGAAGAAGAAGAAGAAGAAGAAGAAGAAGAAGAAGAAGAAGAAGAAGAAGAAGAAGAAGAAGAAGAAGAAGAAGAAGAAGAAGAAGAAGAAGAAGAAGAAGAAGAAGAAGAAGAAGAAGAAGAAGAAGAAGAAGAAGAAGAAGAAGAAGAAGAAGAAGAAGAAGAAGAAGAAGAAGAAGAAGAAGAAGAAGAAGAAGAAGAAGAAGAAGAAGAAGAAGAAGAAGAAGAAGAAGAAGAAGAAGAAGAAGAAGAAGAAGAAGAAGAAGAAGAAGAAGAAGAAGAAGAAGAAGAAGAAGAAGAAGAAGAAGAAGAAGAAGAAGAAGAAGAAGAAGAAGAAGAAGAAGAAGAAGAAGAAGAAGAAGAAGGCTGATCAGTGGTTCTGTGGTCCACACTCAATGATTCAATCACATTCGATGAACCTCTGTGTCGGGAGATGAGGACGCAGTTCTTTCGCAAGCAGCGGCACGTTCCAAGTAAATCTGCAACCCCAGTCAGCGAACGTTTGTAGAATGTACAATTGTTTTTGTGATTTAGTAGCTTAAGTTAACGCTTCCAAATCAAGGCCGCATGCCTGTGTAGAACGTTCTTAGGGTGCCAATCCTGAGCGAAAGCTTTTAGCATTCCATCGCTACATAAATGCACCTGCACGTCAAACAAGCCGTAATATGTACATGACGTAACACACTCCTTTCTTCCATCAACCTGGAACGGATTTGGCACTTCGGGAAATTTCAGGATTTTTATGCCAAAATGGTTCATCACTCTAATTAAATTAGAGGGCTCATTTTATTTTTTTTATGCGTAGACAATAAAGAAGTCATTACATTTCATCCAAAAATTCGATACAAATGTTTTCTGAAAACACTTTTTAAGGTCATCTTAACCTTTACTGTGAACAGTATGACTTAAAAATGTTGGTTTCCAACACTACCCCACATGGCTCACCTTAGACTTCGGCGTAAGCTCGCCCCACCGCGTGATGTCTGGACCCGTTCCTCAGGTGGAGGCACTCAGAGGGCTGCGTCCATTACCTCCAATGATAGGGTGATAGTGAAAATGCCGGTGAGGGGTGACGCAGCTCCTGTCACCTAGGAACACTGATACGACATATAACTTGATATCAGAAAGATATTAACACAAACAAACGAATAAATATAAATAAATGACGCATACCAGAAAAGATATATGCCATAATGCTGGGATATTCTCCGGAGACCGCCACAGTGACAAGGCCACTCTACGAAGATCAGTAAACTCCCTTTGCAATTCCTGTCAACAAACAACCCTACTCTATTGTCTGTTTAACCCTCAAGGCAAATTTGGTGCCTCTCAGTCGGAAACCAACCCATTGTTAAAATCCCATGCGTGCTTCTCACAACAGGCTTCAAGATTTTGACAGTCGCTCAGAACGCATGCTTCCGCATAACTTTTTGCACGCGGACCGTTAGAGAAAGCGTCTCTGATGTTAAGTCCGAAACCGGAAATTCTGAACACTGATCTCAAGTGGGGATAGGTACCAGCCAATGAAAAATTGAAACTTGTTCATTTGATTTTTCAAACTCCAAAAAATACTTAGGGTGGGGGTAATTCAAAGTGATTGCGGAAAGTAGGTTTTTCTAGTAAGAGCACTTCGGTTCTGAGTTCTACGTGAGACGGACGCATATTCGGCGCCGCCTAACAAGTACACTTCCGCGCTATGCACAGAGACAAAGTGCAATATCTAGCATCTCCCAAGTGAGAGTTAGCACAAAGAGTAATATATAGGGAAGACGATATATCCAGTTCGACTACGCAGTACTACTTCTTCTGTGCTTCACATCACAATATTGACAGTGACGCTAAACACAGCAACCACACCGACGACGACTTTACGGTGGCGAGCAAAGGAGCCTAAGGACATCAATAAACTTCTGTCTACCAGATTCGAGGTGTCATCATTCAACCCACAACCAATCAGGACGCACCCACTCCTGAAGTATAGATGAGAGTTCTCATGCGGGAGCTACAAGTCACCTCGAACCGGTTGCAATCTGCCTTTCCTTAACCTCCGCACGCCACCAATCCTTAATTGTGAGGCGTTGAGCACAAGGGAGAGCTCGACGTGGTTCGCTACGGGCCGGACCGCCTCAGGGGGGTGACTTAAAAATGTAAAGCCCATTATTTAAATTCATCATCTTCCAAGTATAACACAGATTAAGGTAAGGCTACACTGAAAATTCCAGCTTCTATAATAATAAACCTATCATTATGAAAATTTAGCCACATAATTAGAGTATCGTTTCAAACTTGCGTGCAAATTTTCATGTTGCTACACAAATAGTTCATCAATTATTTTTGTGAAAATATTGTAGACATTAAAAATGTTTTACGCGTCAAAAAATTGAGTTTTCAAGTTGAATTTTTGTTTTTGGCTAGTACAGAGCAATTTTAAAAGACCCACATTCTTATTTTTTGGAATATTTTGCAGCATTTGTACTAAAATATTTCTCATGTGTTAGTTCTCAAAATTTTAAAAACAATAACTTTTTCTATTCCTTGCGGTAGTACTTTCTTTCGCTTCACGGCTGCACGTACCTGGATTCGACGTCGGGACTCCTTCCTTGGTCTCCACGTCGTCGTCTACTGCCTGATTCACCCTTGCCTCTGGCCGCTGTCTCCTGCATGAACTCTTTTTGGGTTCTCAGGGTGTTAAGGCTGAGACAACACAAACGATAATCTCTGAAGTGCTTTAGTTTGTCCTTACACTTGTATGGTACCCGGGCACCTTCAAATAACTGCTCTTTCGGCGGACAATTTGCAATACGTTTTACTGGACGCGGCACATCGTCGGACACACCAGACGAATGTATACCATGTACTTGACTGCAATGAGACAAAAATGAGGGCTGAATGGGGGTTGCTACCCTCTTATATACACAGTACAGCGTCATCAGGCAAAACTAAGAGAATATTGACCTGTGTAACGGTACAGCAAAATAGCTAGCATTCCATCCTATTGTCTAACATCCGCTCTTTCTAGGCTGTCGTCCGGGAGTGCAGTGTTTCTCACGTACATCTGCCCAGGTTCGTTACAATATTTTACATCAAAGTATACAATTTTACTTTCACAAACATAGCTATTTACAGTTCTCATATTACATAATTAAATCAATAACTGATCCAAGGACCAAAAGTTCCTGTTTCATCCTTAACACCCTATAATTTTCAAAAATTTGGGCATTAACAAAAAAGGGGGAATGTTTAGTTTCTTACTTGCATATTATGAACGTAACTTGTAAGTTTCACCACGTTAAATTAAAAACTTTGACGTGTGGGGCATTTTGTATGCTGAAAAGTGTTAGTAAAGAAGTTTCTCACACAATTAATTTTACACTACTGACTGTTACTTTTAACAATTGTTAAAGGCCTCTTTAAACTGTCAAGTTGACCTGAAATTGTGAAAATGATAAAAGTAGCATGCCATCTATTACTACAAACCCTAAGCAACGAAAAAATGCCAAAAAGAAAATAACATGATTTTCAACATTTTCGGCGAATTTTCAGTGTAGGCTTGCCTTTATAAAAATCGTCAAACTGCAGTAAACCTATTAAAAGATTAAGCATGTGTGCCATTATGTACAGTCAAGTATAATGAGATATATTGATGCGTTTGGTTTCCTAAAGCGTTTTTCTTAAGTTAATGTTAGTAGAATCTCATTCAAAGGGTTCTTTAAGGAAAGCCGCTCAAGAGTGTGGGACACTTAGAAGTCTGGGTGACGCCAAGAAGAAACCGTCCAGTCACCCACAACGTACTAAGCACTGTCAGTGTTTTCTCAGCCGTGAAAAAGGTGTATAACGAGATAAAAGTTAATGGTTACAGTTACAACATAATTCCCCACTCCAAACTGTACTGCTCACAAAAATTAGAGGATACGGGAAATTCATCTAAAATGGTGCAATAATAGACGATATAATTTACTTTTTTATCCATATATTACTTACATAATGCTATATTGACCGATAAAGCAGACCCTGATTAGTGTTTGAATAAAATGACATGAATTAAGAGCGAATATGGCAAACAAAGCAACATTAACACTACAATAATCGTGGGCCATGGGTGAAAATTGTTCTTTGGTATGGTGTATGGTCTCCTCAAATGGCTAGCTTCACACCTGTGTGACATTGATGCAATGAAATGATCAATCTGCAGCTGTGAGGCAGTTATGGGAGATTCTGGTCTGCCTGCAATGTACCTGCCTAATGCTTCCCACACATGCTCAATCGGATTTACGTCCAGCGAGAACGCTGGCCACTGCATACGCTGGATACCCTCCTCTTCCAGCATGTCGTCCACCAACCCAGCTCTGTGGCGATGTGCATTATGTACATAAGCACAAAGGAAGCACCCATGACATCAGCACACGGCACGACAAAAGATCGGAGAATCTCGTCTCCATCCCTTACAGCGGTCAAAGTACCAACTGGAATGATGTTGATGTCCGTACGTAAACCCAAGCTGATTCTTGCCCACATCATCAACCCACCACATCACCCTATTATGATCTTTCCTGTACAAAAACTGGGGTGTTTTCCCATCCCTCGTTCCCTCCAGATGATAATACGTCGACTATCGGATCGCACGTTGAATCGCGACTCATCAGAAAACAGAACTAAGCTCAATTCGACATGCCTCCACCCACGATGTTCCTCCGCCTAGTTTCTGCGTTCTCTATGGTGTTGAAGAGTTAACGTGGTACACATCATGGGCCTACGGGCATATAGGCCACGTGCATGGAGTCGATTACGGACAGTTTGGGTTCACACTCTGCCTCCTGTTGTTGAGTTGCTGCTTTTGTCTATTCCGCCGGGCTGTTAACAAGAGGTAATGGTCAGCCCTTGCTGTTGTTGCCCTTAGGCAACCTTTTCCTACCCTTCTGTGAACAGTATCTGTTTGAAAACGATTCCAAACTCTTAAGACCACACTTGAGGCACCCCAGGCCGCGCCGTGGATCAGTGGTTAGACCGCTTAGCTCTCACCAAGGTGGCCCGGGTTCGATCCCAGGTGACCGCAAAGTGAGATTGGTGGTGGACAACACGGCGCTGGGGCGGGTTTTCTCCGGGATCTCCGGTTTCCCCCGCCATCTCATTCCACCGGTGCTCCATCTTCATCTCATGTATCATCAGTGGCATCGCCTGCGGTACCGTATGTAGTAAAAGCGGTTGTTAAACACTACACACACCCCAATGGCTTCAGCCACCTCTTGTTATGTCTGTCCAGTTTCCACCCTTCCTATGGACCTCCAAGGCATTGATTCAGGTAAATCATGCTGTGAAGGCATTGCTGTCCCTAAGTCATGTTATTCACCATCTGACAACGGGAACGGAATAGCTCTGACCACAGCAACAAACCACCGCCGTTTGACCCTTTGACAGCAAGAGTACAGACAGTACCCTGTGTCGTGTGGTGGACGTGCAGAGGTGAGGCACACATATGTTTACCTTCTCTGGGATTAGAAGAAAGCAGTTGCATCAAATGCGATATCGACATTTCCGAGATATTACTTGTTATTGGTTTCAAATT
>CM060953.1:43257284-43392284 GCA_030765055.1 Mantis religiosa
AACTGAAACCTACGGATGAAACTACACAAATATCCTACTTACCGACTGAGATTCTTCCTCAGCCAAACGTGAATGCCTTAACTACTTTTGACACTTTGTTATATATAAGTTATTTTTATTCCATTACTACTACACAGAACCTACTATCCACCAACGCAAAGTGAGTCTCTGAAAGGAATGTGCCACCCTTACACATTGGGACAAGGACAGCAAATGTGTGAGACAGAGAACGCATGCTACACAAGGAGCAGAACCGTTAAAAACATGAGCCCTATTCACTCTATACACTAAAACCGAAAAGATTCATCCACAAAAGTAGAAGACGTCTGAATGTTTTTGAATGGTCTATAACTGAACTGACATGGGGTGTCATAAATTACCGAGGAAGGGTGTAGAAACGTTCTCCAATCCCCCTGCGTCTGAGGCCCCGGAGACTTTCTTTTCTGTAATATATTGCACTCGTATGTAGATATGTTCGAATCTCGGTCAGGGTGAGTTACTTGTATAAGGTTTCTTCCCGGGTTTCCCTAATACTGAAAGAAGAATGTTGGGCAATTGTAAGGTCTATGGATCCTGGGCCCATTTGAGCATCATTTCACTCATTTCATTCATCGTTCGGCGTGACGTAACGTTGAAAGGCATAACAAAAAGTAACTATATAGTGTAACACATGGCTCATCAAAAATTAGTCGCAACTCTGCCTACATATGGCGCTATCAGCAATAAATCATGAAAGCTGAAAACAATGAAAAATAAGAGCATACAATATTTGTTAGCTTTCAGTTTGAAGACAATAATTTTATTTAATAAATCATTTTTAGTAAGTTTAACTGTAGGCTCTTATCTTCAATGCTCTAAATATGTTTAGTAAATTCGGAGAAAGATGCTTAATTAAGATTCAAGTTGTAAGAGGTATCAATGCTCGACAATGCCGTACAGAATTATTGGAAGGTTGTGGTAGACAGACTTTACCATATCGTACCGTGGCTAAGTGGGCGTGGAGGAAGGGAAGGCGTTCATCGAAAACGTGGAGCTGACAGACCGCAATCAGCAAGTGATGATGTGCATGTGAATGCTGTTAGAGCACTGTAGGAAGAACATCGTTGTTGAACTTGTACTGAACTAGCAAGGGAAGCTGGAGTTGTTCCTGCTACGATTCTCCACATACATAAGTAGAAGTTGAAGATGAAAATCTGCGCTCGATGAGTTCCACACAAACTTACAGAGGAAACAATGTTGCAGAGGATGGAAACAGCGAGATTACACTTAGAGCACTATGAACGTGAAGGCGAGCATTAGAAGAAACCTGGGTTCAATGCTACCAACCAAAATTAAAGAGACAATCAAATGAGTAGCGGGACACTGATTCACGACCAAAAAGTTATCGACAACATCAGGATCTGTTTGAAGTTATGTTCATTGTTGCTTATGATTTTGACGGTATTCTTATAATTCATCCAGTTCGTCAAGGAAATCGTATGAATGCTGCATATTACAGTTAATTTATGGAACAAGATTTACGACCAGCTGTGCTTCGTAAACATCCAAATCTCCTGAATTCTCATTCCATTGTGTTATATAAAGGTGCTCGCACTAATCATATTTCTACAGATGTTAATTTATGGGAAATTCTGGAGCATCCTCCATGCTCCCCAGATATGAGCCCATATGATTTCGACCTTTTTTGCGAAAATGAAATTACCTCTTAGAGGAGATTGCTTTAGAAGCAGACAGGCAATTATAGCAGCAGTAGAGCAGACTGTTAGAATATTAGGAAAAAGACGCTGTGGATGGCATCCGTCGGCTTTCTGATGTGTGGAGGCGAGTTTATGTTGGAAATTACTTCTAAGTACTGCAATAATGAGACTGCTCCAAAAGTGTTTTATTTGTTGCTAATTCAAATGTTGCCACTAATTATTGAATGACCTAAGTATAAAATCTGTGCTGTTTAAATCTACAGTGCTGTTCCTCTAAACTGGACAACACATGGCAATAGAGTCACTAGCACATCTTGTTTTGTGCACAGGTTTCCCGGGACCTTTGTTCATGTGTCAACTTATGTAACATAAGTATTTAATGAATTTCTGAAGGTATGCACTAGCGTGGAAACCTCCTCCTCCTACCGTACTCCAACTGTTATTATTATTATTATTACTATTATTATTATTATTATTATTACTATTATTATTATTATTATTATTATTATTATTATTATTATTATTATTATTATTATTATTATTATTATTATTATTATTATTATTATTATTATTATTATTATTATTATTATTATTATTATTATTATTATTATTATTATTATTATTATTATTATTATTATTATTATTATTATTATTATTATTATTATTATTATTATTATTATTATTATTATTATTATTATTATTATTATTATTATTATTATTATTATTATTATTATTATTATTATTATTATTATCATTATCATTATCATTATCATTATCATTATCATTATCATTATCATTATCATTATCATTATCATTATTATTATATTATTATTATTATTATTACTATTACTATTATTATCATCATCATCATTATTATGGCCACTTGGGACAACATGGCACAGAGGTGGGTTTCCTCCGGGTCCTCCGGTTTCCCCCACCATCATTCCACCAAGTGCTCCATCATTCATTCATCCCAGGCGTTGGGTCGACCCCCCAAACCTGATCTAATCTATCGGTGAATATACGAGTACTTCAGCTCCCTCGCTCTGAAGGAACCCAAGTGACTCCTAGCAACAGCATTGTTGAGGAAGGGATATATATATACTTATTGACATAAATATATACTATATATATACTATGATATACTTACTGAAGAGATGGATAATCCAAATTGTACCTAGTTTTAAAATACTAAATGGTATATTTAATTATGTAAAATGTATTTAGAATAAAACTTGAGTGAACACTGACAAAAGTTTACACTTTATTTTCATTTTATTAATGTTATTACATCAGTCATGTTTTGGGGTGTATTAGGTATAAGACTGATGAATTATAAAATAAATAAATTAAACTGTATTCTTGAGACTTAATTTCTCAGAAATGAAATAAAGCAATGTTAATTTCTTTAGCCTTATTCACAAAATATTTTCCATTTGTAAGAATTGTGCGTTAACTTGTTTTTCTGAGCATGTCTTCAATTTCGGTATAGAATTTTTGGTGGACCTACAATATATCCCCTATCTATTATAACTACAGGATAGAGAAAGAAATTTCTAATGAACTTCCAGTCATGATCTGAATTTACAGTAGCATATATCTACCAACTCAATACTTTATAACACGCAGTAATTTAAGAGACTTAATTACTTGTTTAGTGGTTGATGTCATCAAAGTGGATAGTTGAAAAATATGGACGATTAGAAAGTTTCAGTCAGAGAGATTAGGAAAACTCTTGAAGCAGAGTTTCATGTTGGCGATGTGACATTGAAAATTGTATTGTTTCGTGTAATGATATATGTAGCTAGACATGGAAACGAATTCCTGTGCTGAAATTCTAAATTTCCTTCCGTATAAACATCACCTAGGAGACATAAAAAGCATATAGTTCGAGAAGCTATTTACAAAACCCCAGATACACCTGTTGTTCACAACACTTAAATAAGCCAAACCCTTGTTTGTCGTTTCCTAAACATGTTTTACCAGAGCTTATATCTGCACGTTATGTGAAACACCGCTCACTCTTCCTTCCTTTACTCCAGACTAAACATTTCCCCTTTGTTTTTCCTGCTGTCTTCAGTTTTCCTTTTAAGGTCGCATGTTTGTGCTGAGAGAATTGTAAGACCTTGCTGTCAGTGAAATCGTCACCTTCATGTACCACAGTCTAGACTATAAGATCTGTTGTTCTTTTGAAGCTATTAAGCTGAATTGGCCATTTTTTGGGAGCGCCAAGACCTGCCATGCTGTTTCGTCTGTTATTATATTGTATTTGTAGTCTAAGAGATTTCATCACTTTTAGTTGTTATTTCTATTTATTCTTGGACTGTGCTGTTAAAGTATTTAATTATATAAGGTGATTTTTTTAGTGTTTACGTCCTTTAACTTTTTAAGTCATATCGGACAATTATCGAATAGGTGAAATGATGCTCAAATGGGCCCAGGGTCCATGGAGCTTAGAGTTATCCGACATTCGTCCTTTAGGATATAGGAAAACCCCGGAAAAACCTTATCCAGGTAACTCACCCTGACTGAGATTCGAACTCGGGAGCTCTTGAACGTGAGGCAGACATGCTACCATCTACGCTACCGAGGTGGGCGTATAATATTTTATTCTTCTCTTATGTCACTCTTACATATGTGAGTTTTCATACTATAACCTACCAGTAATCTAAGAAAACGCATTTCAGTTGTTTTTAGTCTTTTTTGATTAGCTATGTACCGAAGTGTCTGAAGCCCACATTAGGGCCGTCACAATAACTTCATAAATGTCTTCCATTGCATCTTTTGTAACCAATATTTCCGCAAATCATCACTCAACATTCTCAAACAAATTGGATTGTTTCAAACAACTGGGTAATAGCAATGCACATTGACACAATTTAAAATTAAGCAATAATGCTTTACTTTCTACGAAAATGCTATGCCCTAGCGGTTACAGCCCAATGCTTGTCGAGAGACTGACTCGCGATTTTGGAGAGATAAGCAGACGCGGTAGCGCTGTCACCCAGAGTAAGCATCAGAAGCGGTATCGGCAGATAATTCCAGCGACTTTATATGCGAAACTATTCAGGGGTGAAATACTTAAGCAACTATAAAAATTCTGCAAAAATTAGAATGAAGGCAAGGGAAACATTTGTCAAGAATGGACCATGTAAGATGATCTACGCACGTCACCATAATGGGGAACCCACATATCGGAAGAAGACACCAAGGAAGATAGCGGTTCGGATGGGCGGGCATGTTCTTATAAACGACAGGCAAACAATGATTAAGGAAAAACAAAAAACAAAAAGAATCCGGAGAAAATAATTAAAAAGTTCTAACAGTCTATCAAATCTTCCATTCATTAGAAAGTTAGAGCATAAGAGTAATATAGGACCAAGCATTAGTCAAAGGAGTGTTACAGGGTACAGGCAAGAAAGCAAAAGATACAAAAACAGTGTTACAATAAAATAAGCCCTAAGTTTTAAGGATAAGCATGCAGAAAGTTGAAAATGAGTTATATTTATGAATGTTCTTTAACTGCTGTGGTACTATGCGTCCCATTCTATACCGGGGTGAAAGACCGTATACCTTTGCTCAGGGGCCTCTCCATCATGTTAGAGGTTCCTCTATGTGCCGTAAGTTTGCAGACGGATCTACCGCTTTACTTCCCTTCCAAAGGAAGCTATCCTAAGGATCTTTACGACCATAAAAAGCCATCACCCTCTGCTGGGTTTGAACCTCGGAACTAAAGGTTTCAACAAGTTTATGTGTTGCAAATGGGAGGATTGAAGATGTGATGATTTATTTCTCACCTTTGTGAAGATCTTGTAGACTAATCCTATAGATTCCTCGGCAGCATCACTGGAACTAAAGATCTTACCTTTGGGCGTGGTCGCGGTGTACAGGAAAAATTATTACTGTTGTTAGAATGAACAAATACTTCTGTTCTTTTCAAAGTAGTATATTTAATTCTTCCGAATATTTACCAAATTTTGATACAAATTTAAATGATGTGAAATGCTGTCCTTTAACAAAGGGTGAATGGTGTACAGATAATCTATTCCTGTTATACTCATGCTAATTAATGCATCTTAAATGCCCACGCACAAAGCTGTTTCTGCACACGCTCGGAGAGACTCAAATGCACGTCTTTCTCCTATGGACGTCTTTATCCTTTTACGTTGCTATAGCAACCAAATAACTTACCTTCTACTGGTCTACGTCACCACATTAGGTAATCACATTCTTGAAACTATCAATAATGACAGCATTACATAATATTTCACTCACACTGCATCATTTCGTGGCCAACCTAACTTTACCTTTTCATTCCCGCACAATTTACTCTTTCCATAACAATTCCAAATCATGGAAATTAATTGTTCTTTCACACTGGCCGTGTGTAGGATAGAGTATGAAAAGATAGAGTCAGACTGAAAAATTCAATGCCATAGCCGGGATTTGAACTACGGATCCTCTGGTTGCCGTCTAGCCGTTCTAACCATTGAGCTACTATGGCCAACGTGCCGACATGACATTAAATTAAATTCTCCAACTGACTCGTGTTTTCCCCGGTAAACCACTTAGGAGTTCTCATTAATTGTACCTAATAGTGGTCCGAACTATAAAGCCCGGGCCTTAAAGTACTTACAGCATAGTAAGTCGACATTAAGGTAGTTGTCTCATGTGTTTATGAGAACTCCTAGTGGTTTACCGGGAAAATACGAGTCAGTTAGAGAATTTAATGTCATGTCGGCATGTTGGCCATAGTAGCTCAAGGGTTAGAGCGGCTGGACGGCAACTAGAAGATCCGTGGTTCAAATCCCGGCTATGACATTGAATTTCTCAGTCTGACTCTATCTTTTCGTAATCCCAAATCAATTTTTAAAATTTAGAAACATGAAATAACCGCCACAAGGATAGCATGTTAGACTAGAGTACAGAAGACAACATGCAGATAGTAAATTGCCTTGCGAGGAATGGCTCAACAGGAAGAAAACTTAACCACACTCTTTTTGTAGCATGCCTTGTCCATTAAGAAAAGAAATGCCTAAATTCATTCATTCATATTAATATCAAAAATGGAACAATACGAATGCTGTGAGTTGCACACATGAGTTCTCACAATTATCCACTAAAAATGAGAATTAATATATAAATTTACTGAAATTCCCTATCAACTTTTGTAACTTAAACCAGCAGTGCTTTATTTTCGAATATAATAAAATGTTATAAAATAAATCATTTTAAATAAATCAAGCAATAAACAAATAATGTTAATATAATCTGAAACACATGATATAATTAATAAAATTATATTTTCACAAAAATTCCTCTTTTACTTAAACTATTTTGAGGTGTCTTAATTTCATTATGTTCAAATTCTAGGACATTATTAATTTCACATTAATCTCTCTAATTATTTATGCAAATTGTTTGTAAAACATTTACTTTCTTGTTAACACAGATAAAGCTTTACTTCACATGTGCGTACATACTTCGTTTATGACGGTTATTTCGTGTTTTTTTTTTAATTTTAAGAATATATTTTGAATTTTTCTGGAAAATGTAATTCCTACAAAAATAGAAATGTGAAATTGGGTAGGCCACGGAATGATACAAGGCAAGTTAAATGTTACATTATATTGTTGCTATTGGTAATTGCAAAAATGCAATTGAGTAATGTGGTGACTTGTACCAATAAAAGAGAAGTAATCTAGTTGTTATGGAAAAATGATCAGAGAGCTTGGCGTCTTTCTGCAAACGGTGAGACGTGTTATTGTGTCGCTCTGTTATTGTATAGAAAACGCTTAGTTGTGAATGCATTTGTATTGAACTAGTGGCGTGTGCAAAAGATATAAAGTTCATCGATGCAACAAACATTATTTGTGAAAGGACGGAATCTAAATCATTTAAAATTGTAGCAGAATTTGCTAATTATTTTGTGGAATAAAACACACAATATTTAAAAGAGAAGAATTGGTTTTTATTCTCCAACAATTGCAGTATAAAATTCCTTTGCTCCGAGACTGCGCCCAGAGGTAAGACCCATTGCTCTAGAGCTGCCATGGCATCTACAAGAGTTCTACTAGATCGTCACCAAAGGTGAGAAACCAATCAGCATCTTCAGTCATCACGCCTTTTGCAACTCACAAACATATACCTGTTGCACGTTGTATGATATAGTAAGTAAATCTGCTAATCAGATTTAGAAAGGTCATGTCGTTATATGATAGCTTTAAAATTTCGTGCTCCTTGTGTGATTACCAAAGAGGAAAATAAAAAAACAATAAAGCTGAGATTAACTCCAAAAGAAAGTTTCACTAAATTATGTGAGTAGTATAGAATTGAGAGAATCAGCACAGTGTAGATAAGATGTTGAACTCTCCTCTGTGTTAATATATGAGTGATGTAGAATGCTCATTGATTTAGAACTCTCCTATATGAAAATCGAGTTGTAAAAGAAGGGGAGTGTTGGCGTAGTGCCGTTCTCCCCTGTGCAGTGAGATGTTTTTGAGGGTTGGGATGATGATGATGATGATGATGATTGTGTGTGTGTGTGTGTGTGTGTGTGTGTGTGTGTGTGATGTGTAATGTGTGATGGGTGGGATGGGTAACGGGGGGGGGGTTCCGGGGATGTTTGAATTAAATGTGAATTCTTTTCGATGTGTGTGTGTGTGCTTGAACTCTCATGTATGAATATCGAAGTCTAGGGTTCGATATTGTGATGGGGCGGGGTGGGTAACGGGGGTTCCGGGGATGTTTGAATTAAATGTATTGATAGTAATTCTTCGATGACTGTGCTTGAACTCTCATGTATGAATATCGAGTCTAGGGCTTGATATCTATTACGTTCAGTGCTTCGATGTCTGTGCTTGAACTCTCATGTATGAATATCGAGTGTAGGGTTTGATATCTATTACGTTTAGTGTATGATATATGATGTAGTATCGTTATTCTTTAGATAAAAGAATATCGAGAGAATGATTAGGTATGTTTACTGGGAGAGATTTATGAAAATAAATGTAATAAGACATTCTGGTAAGGGGTGTTCCCTATGCAGAATCTCTCCTTGAGCTATTGTATCCAAGAGCGATGTAAAGGTTAAGAAAAGGTTAAATTCCATTCCCACATCGAGGTACGAGAAAATATAAATCTATTCCACATTGAAGTATAAGGGTGATGACGTGTTGTCATTCCTCAAGAGTTGTGCATATGTGAGTAAATTCGAATTAACAGGTCTCACCCTGTCCCGCCAGCTCGGGAACGAACGTGTCCTCACTTCACACAAACCCTCCGTCCGTTAAGTACAATCGACGATAGGATGGGGAGGGGGGAGACAGGTATGATCACGTTTCATCACCCATCTGCTCACTCGGGAACGAATGCATTCTCACTTCACATCGCAACGTCAAGATGAGTGGAACAACAACACCTATCATTGAAAGTGATACCAGATTCTGGGAGAATCTACGCAATTTCGAAGATTTGCAAAAGCATTGGGTTGAGCACCACGATGAAACGTGTGATGGAAAGATGCATCAAGTGATTTGCAAGAATCCTTCCCATCATGATTCGATCACATCTTATGCTCAATGCGGAAAGAATTGTAAAGTGTACCTCGGGTAAGTAGAATTATAATTGTGTGTGAACGTGAAAGTGTTGTTATGTGTTAGATAACTAATGATAAATATGTTTATTTCAGTAAAGCCCAAAGTGAAGATGTGGCATGCCAGTCCGAACAGGATCAAGGTGAAGATGTGTGCGGTCCGTACAATGATCGTCCGTTTAAGGATATCGGTACATCGAAACCCGAGGAGGAAGTCATAGAAAAGTGAGTATAAAATAATAAGAGTTTTACGTTAACAAGTGTATTAAATATTCACGATGTTGAGACATAGTTCGTGTATGTCCGCAGATCCAGTAAGAAAGGAGACAAGAAAAAGAAGAAGACGAACTGCAAACCGAGAATCGTCAAAGCCAAGAAGACGTTCGATCAAGACAGTTTCATCATAATGATGTTCGAACCCTTCACACCCTTCGCAGAAGAAGTAGCGGAGGAAGTTGCGAGTGATGGTAAATAGTGTGTGCATGAACGATAACGACATCTCCATCAGCATTGACTTTCGTGTGAACATAGGATTATACAATGAACTCCCATCACTTTACATTAAAGACACACATGACGATACGTTTGTGTATATTACAAAAGAGGATTGGGAGGTAATAATGTCAAATTTGTGTGTTTTGGATACGTATCTGAAAGATGGTAAGCATCCATGTGCACCGTACAGTGAAAATATAATATATGCATTTAATATAATGTTATGCATGAATAAGATGCAAGAAATAACGTTTGTGAATACATGTTTAAATGTGGGCAGTATAAATCTGAATAGTACTGCATTCAATGGACTTAAAAGACTAATTCCATATATTGAAAGAAATTTATATCAGTTGTATGATATTCATAAATCATTATGTTCATATGATGCAAAAAGCAGGAGTGCAAGGAAGAGGATATTGGAGATGTATGTTAAAGTCAATAAAAAGATAATTTGAATTTGTAATGTTTTATTTATTACACCTATATGATAGATTGTACAACATGAGTTAGTGGTTTATAAGTGAATAATTTATCATGAATAATTAAACAGAATAATGAAGTTTGTGCAGGAAAATTTGACGATGCTTGAACTTCCAATCTGACATTCACTGCCCCCGTCACAGTATCCTCAGGTTGATGAGAGCAATCGATGACGAATAGCGGTGCATATTTCAGAAAGTCGTTCCTTTTCAAAAGAGGGTAATTCTCCTTTCCATAGTAGGATGATTGAAATTTGGAATATTGATCATACAGAGATGCAAATTTCGAATTGGCGAAATCCAAATTCATATCGTGATAGGGGTAAGATTCACTGTTGAGATAAAGTTTCAGATTGGTGATATTACAATTATCAAATAGAGAAGCATCCTTAGCGAGATGATTCAATCTATCCACTTGTGCACCGACTATGACGAAACGTGGTTTTTCAAGTTTAGTCGTGGTTGCAATGTTCCATGTGAACGCTTTAGTTTGAGGTACAGCAGGTTGAGTGTGAAGGTCCAAGGTTCGAAATGCGACGTGTAGAGGTTTATCCGATTTGACGAGTTTAAGTTTATCAACTCGTTCAGAATCTGAAAGTCGAAGTACAGGCATCCTCCATTCGAGTCTAGTTAGTTGTATGGTTGTAGGATCGTTTCCAATGATACAATTATTAGAATCCTTAGATCTAATGAGAATAAGTTCAAACTTGCTATTAAGTATGACCTCCTTGTGATCGTCGGCGAAACCCAGCAACATCGAAAGAGGAACGATAGCATTGAAGATACCATTCGATGTATTCACGATGTCTACCACACCTCCAGGATAGATCCATCCAGCATTTAGTAAACGATTCGATTCCAGTTCATTCAGTGCAGCATAGTTACGCATCGTTGATGAAATGCCCGGATTCCTAGTTCTATCAATAGTCGTTCCATTCATATCCAGACGAATCTCATCGAATAGGAATGCCATAGCATTGTTACTCAATTTCGATGTGGCAACGGTGCCGTCGGGTTTAGTGAGAGTCCCCTCAATGTAGAGATAACTTCTACTAGGAAGCGTGTACAAATCTTCAGCTTGACATGGAATTCTAATTTCATCGTTCACATCGAGAGCTGACGTATTGTACGGTAGGAATACGTGTTCTTCCTCCTTACTGATCTTATCATCAAAGGTCGGAATCCCGGTCACGTCCAACACATCCATCATAGAACCTTGAAGCCTAAGTTAGCGAGAAATTGTCGATTAGACGATGTGATTAGCTTGCGGGTCGATGATCGAGTAGAGATCAATCTCGAGAGATGTTTTTTAATATAGCATCGTCTCTTAAAACTTATACCCATTACGACGTATGTGCAATCGTACAGTGATGGTTTCGTTCCTGAAATCTAACTTATCGCCGTTCTGGTCTACCACTCTAATGTCGAGATGATCAATGAGATTCGTATCGATGATTGGTAAATATATAGGACTTGATGGTTCCTGCGAAATATGATAACCTGGAGGTACCGATGGGAAAAATTCATACAGAGAATGACCACTTTTACCATTGATGAAAGATCCCGTTGCAAGACTACACTCGATACGTATGATGCTGACTTTGAATATGTTAACCAAATCATTAGACTCAGTCAGCACGTTTGCCGGTACCCTCTGTTTAGAGGTGAAACCGAGAAGTGCAGCAATAGATCTCTCACGACTAAAGTCGATAATATAGGGAGATTGAATTTCTGATTTCATGGTGTTATTATTAGCACGTAGAATAAAGTCGTCACCGATGTCGAGAGCATCCTTGATCAATCTGGCGATATCATCCAATTCATAAGTACCCGGTGGAATTACTATACGTTCGACTTTTCCATCGCGAACGTAATGGAATAGATTATTACTCTCGTCCACATTCGGAATTGAGTAAAAAGTCTCAAAATTCAATAGAGCTATCTCGTAATGTCCGTTAGGATCCAGATGTAATGGTGGATTTAGAAATGTAGAGAAGCTGGTATCACTACCACTCACGGTGATCGTGTAACTCATCGAGGAGAAACTGAAGGCACAAGTGACCGCAAATCACAGAATCGAATTCTTGAAATCTCGTCGTATTATATAGGAGCTTGACACCCGAAAGGTACGTTTCTATCTCTTCCGGAGGTCTCAGATCGCCGAAACTGTCAAAGTAGTAGGCAACGTCACCATCCTTACGTACAGCAACCCAATGTGTACCAGGGTTATTTGATGTATCCAGATTCACTACTATTCTCTCATAGTATCGAGGATGTGGAGGTAGTTTATCGATCATGTAGACACCTCTAAAATGTGGAATGCGTAGACGTCGTGCATACGAATCGATCTCGTTAGCACTCAGGGCTTTTTCCGGGATAAATATAGGCCTCGCCCCGAGTTTTTTGATCGAAGATATAATCCTCTACCCTTACGACGTCTCTTACGGCGAAGACCTTTGCCCTGAACCAAAGATTCCATGCGCTCGTTGTGACGTGTTAATTCCGCAAGTTGTTTTGCATCCGAACGTTTCTTATTGACAGCCGTAGCAATCTGAGCAGCACCTCCAGCTAGACCACCTGCTGCACCTAGAGCTGCTAAAAGTGGTAGCAAAGGTAAGAAACCACCTCTCTTGTTGCGACGTTTACGCATGCCAGCGCCCGCTGCCAATTTACCCTTCATAAGTGTAGTCACAAGTCGAGCTGCAAGTCGTTCGCCCAAAGAAGCGTCGGCAGACTTTACACGTCTCCAAGCTTTCTCTACCAACACCTTATCGGCTAGACGACGAGATTCTGTATCAGTACTCTCTGCGTAAGCCCGATCGTGATCGAGACACGCTGAATCTAACCCGTTCACCGGTAAGTCACCTCTCTGCAAGCGTTTATGTAGTTTCGTTCCGGGACCGCAGAAACGATAACCCGGTAAATGTGCCTCAAATGGTAATGAATTAATCAAGGAATTAAGAATTCCCGAACCTTTGCATGCACGTGTAGAGCGCATGTCTCACTATGAAATAAAAAAGGCAAAACGTGCGCTTTATAAGTATACGATTCCTATGACGATTGGCTAAATCCAGTAAAGACATAGATTGCCCTTATCACGAACGAAATAAAAGACAAAACTTATGCTTTATAAGTATTAGTCGCGATATGGAGATAGTAAAGCAAAAGTGTACGCTACCCATACAGGTGTTAGATTTCGAGGATGACATTCGCAAAGGACGACACGGTACGTTGTTTCCGAGTAACGTTAGAGCGCTCATACTTGGCAGTTCAAATGCTGGAAAAACGAACGTTTTACTCAACCTGCTTATTCACGAGAATGGTCTGAGATTCGAAAACCTCTACATATACTCGAAATCGTTGCAACAACCTAAATATCGATATTTACTCAGGTTACTGAAAACTATACCCGATATAGGTGTATTTACGTTCGATGATGGTGATAAAGTAATTCAAACGTCGGATGCTAGAGAAAATTCGATATTCGTATTTGATGATGTGATAAATGAAAAACAGGGTAAGATAGCTTCATATTACAGTATGGGTAGACATCGTAATGTCGATGCTATATATTTAGCACAATCATATGCTAAAGTACCTAAACATTTAATTAGAGATAATGCAAATATGATTATATTCTTTAGACAGGATAATCTCAATTTAAAACATATATACGAAGATTATGTAAATACCGATATGTCCTATGATGAATTTAAGAATATGTGTAAACATATATGGGAGAGTGATGAACGATCCTTTGTTGTTATAGTACCAGAATATCCACTGAACGAGGGACGCTACCGTCACGGTTTTGATCGCTTTATCAGAATGAATAAATAGAATAATCCATCACTTAAGCAATGAGTATCGACAGGTTCGGATCCCGAAGAATCATACCCTCTAGGGGTGTGTTCAATCGATATATCATAACTAGAGATGGATCGGGAAACTATCGATTCAAGGGAAAGCGGTTGTGCAATATTCACGACCCTGAAGAAGGTGACGATGCATCGACTAAACGTTATGTGGATACGCATACGGCTGACGTCGAGAATCGAATGCAGATCTTCAGCGAGCAGACCTCGTATCAGCGTATGGGCGAGTTTGAAGCTATGCTTAGGGATCACATACAAAAATCGCTCGACATCCAATACAACAATTTAATGGAGTACTTAAGTAAATATGCATTTAAACGTGATTCCGAAAATAATGTCATTATAGATGGTATAAGAATGAAAACGCTGTTGGACCCCCTTCACGAACACGACGTTCCTAATAAAAAATATGTAGATGATAGGATTCCAATTCACGACTCTAATGAAACTCTATCATTTCGAATGAAGAGATTGAAGGATTTAGCCGACCCGATAGATGATAGGGATGCAGTCACCATGAGTTATGTTAATCATTTCTTTATACAGAAACATAATGAATTGCAAACGGGTTTAACTGAGACTATAACAAACATTGTCGATACTATTACACGGAAACAGAATGAATTACAAAGTCAGTTAACTAGAAAAATCACCTCCGCTAGCGAGACTATTACTACAGCTGTAGAAAAAGAAGTGAAAGAACTAACCGCACGACAAACGGAACTTGATAATAAACTAATCACTATAAATAATGATATTCATACTATGAAAACACGAATGAGAAATGTTGTAAACACTATGTTACAACAATTGAAAGCACAACTCATAATTTCATTGCAAACACGTCCGTTTCGAGGTCCCTCTTTAAGGTATACGTTATCATCGGGACTCGAATACTATAAAGTTCCTGGAAATGGAAGTGTACTCTCGTGTTCCATCGTATCATCGGTACATCCGCATGCTGTAAATGATACATTGTTTGCAATAAAAGGAAGATTAGTTGAAAGATATCCTGTAAGAGTTGAAACTGGCGATATTCTATCGTTTACAGCGCCAGTCGGACGTGCTAAAGATGGTCATATATTAAGTATAGAACTGATAGTTTCATATAAATTAGCAGTAGCTGATTAATTATACATTCATTTCGATATGGATGCTGAAGCTATAAGACTTAAGGAATCCATTACCCGTCACAGTAGGGCAATAAGAGAAAAGTTACGTTCTCTCAAAGGAATGAAATTCGAAACGCAACGAGTCATGTCTGAAGTTCTTCAACCTGTAACCGAACCATTGAAAGTAATAGCGAAAGCACACCAAGACAACAACGACGACGATGGCGAAACTACAGATGATGCTAACGGATCTGATCTCGTGTCAAAGTATCTACACAAGGTTCGAACTGCCAGTTCGAGTGACATGGACAATACTTACGGCATACGTTACGAGGATAATGAGTATAAATTGGGTAACAAGACAGTTGTGTTTAAATCTGATGGTGTTCAGATAGGAACAGAAACGTATGAACCCACAGCAGGCTTATATGAATTATTATTTAAACGTTTACCTCGCAAGACATCGTACACAGATGATGATTTAGACGTGTATTCGCAAATCTTACAGAATACTCAAGTTTACAGACACGGTTATTCAAGAGATGGACGTTTAAGAGCAAATCGAGGGTTCAAGTATCGTCATATCATTCGTGACCTTGTTAGTAATCGAACTGGATTTGGTTTACGTTGGAAAGAACATGTACCGCAGAGAAAATTAGATTACATCTACTGGAACGATCCGAATGAAATAATAAACAGATTAAGATTATTAGTTGCGTCGAGGGATGCAGGTAATTTGAATCACTCACCCGAGATAGAAGAAATTATTACAGAACTTAAAACATAAAAAATTATAGCATGATAAAACGTCGCATTGCAACCGAGTTACATGCACCAGCTAGAAGACGATTTTTACGTCGTAAGATCATAAGCAAAGGAATGAACGATTTAGTACAAATAGATCTTATGGACATGTCTAATTATGCAAGAGACAATAGGAATTATAAGTATATTCTTCTTGCATGCAATTTTTATTCCAAGATGGCTTATGCACGACCATTACGTGATAAAAGTGGTATTAACGTTTCGACTGCTATGGAGGAGATATTGAATGAAATGGAATCGTTTCCGAAGAATGTTCAATCTGATAAAGGAAGGGAGTTTTACAATAAACATTTCCGCGAACTAATGAATCGTAATAATATTAATCATTACAGTACATTCACACACGTTAAGGCTGCTGCAGTGGAACGTTTAATAAGAACGATCAAACTGATTTTGCATAAGGAATTTATTGTTCAAGGCTCATATCAATGGATAAACATACTACCTAGAATTATTCATACCTACAATAATACTTACCATCGAACGATTCGTATGAAGCCTGTAGAAGTTCGTGATAATTCTCTCCTGCTCAGCGTCTACAAATATGATAGAAGTCTGCGTGAGAAGCGAAGATCTAGGCTTCATCGTGTTGGTGACTACGTGAGGATTTCTAAGCATAAAGGTGTTATGGAGAAAGGTTATCTACCAAATTGGAGTGTTGAAGTCTTTAGGATACGTACAGTGCAAAGGACACATCCATTGACCTATCTCATCGAGGATCTGGAGGGTAAACTGATTGAAGGAGCATTCTACGGTTATGAATTACAGAAAACTCAATATCCAGACACGTATTTAGTTGAAAGGATCATCAGACGTCGTGGTGATAGGATTCTGGTGAAATGGTTAGGATTTCCTACCCGTGAATGGATTAATGAGGTGGACATTGTATAAATAAAAAAACACACAACTCAATAAAGAAATATAATTTTAATGATATATTGTGTTTGATTTTTTTTTTTTTTTTTGTTCACATTGATTCCTGACATCTTCTGTAACTGCTAATTCACATCTCCTTAACTTAAACATGATAATAACATTTTTATACTTTTTTAAAAATCTTCTGTAACTGCTAATTCACATCTCCTTAACTTAAACATGATAATAACATTTTTATACTTTAAAAAAAAAAATCATACATGATTATAGTTGAATTAACATTTAATTGTAGAGATTTTAACATAACGTACATGCTAGTTCACATTGAGTATATATAAATTCACCTACCCTTAACGTAAACATGATAATTACAATTTGAAGTAATTAGTAATATACGTTAAACAAACATCATACATGATTATAGCTGAAATAAGAGCCTTTGTACATGCTAGTTCACATTGATATATATAAATCTCCCCTCACCCCTTAACGGAGACATGATAATAACATTTTGATATAATTAGTAAATATATTTTAATAAAAAATCATACATGATTATAGTTGAATTAACATTTCATTGATTTCTGCTATCTAACATTTCAAAACGACATGAATAGGAAAAAATATTCCTTCACCCCTAACATAAACATAAAAAAAGCAACACGTTATCTTTCAAATGAAGTAAATATGTTATTATCATGTAATTAGTAACACACTTTACAAATATACTTGAAACTCAATTATTTCGTTTTTTTAAATACAGTAATATGTTATTATCATGTGCCTAGTAATACCTTTTAACTCAGTTGTAACACACTTTACAATTATACTTGAAACTCAATTATTTTATTTTTTGAAATACAGTAATATGTTATTATCGTGGCCTAGTAATACCTTTTAACTCAGTTGAATCTATGCTTTATTGAGAAAAGAAAAAGAAATTTACACTTGACAATTTTCTATAGCATAATGTCCCCATGCTAATGTTGAAAATGAATTATTGGGAATGTATCGTTTTG
The DNA here is from genome assembly GCA_030765055.1 of Mantis religiosa. NCBI lineage: Eukaryota > Metazoa > Arthropoda > Insecta > Mantodea > Mantidae > Mantis > Mantis religiosa. The sequence continues at coordinate 43,275,260 of CM060953.1, forward strand.
TATCGATACCACTTAAAGCTATCTTATTAGATTCAATAGTATGAACATCATGTTTATAACTTCTGAAACATGTCTGCATGCTTCGATGTATAGTGTCAGGATGTGTAATACATGAGAGATATTGTTCAAAGGTTATGAATCTCATCCAATCTTTTGTTACACCTTTTGATTTTTTAATCACTTCAGTATCATATCGATAACTATATAATTTCGATTTCAGCCCTACATATTCAGTCATCACTCTACCGGCTAGCTCATCCTTGAATAATCCTGAAATTTTCTTATTTGCTAACGGAATACCATACACATTATCCATTGGATAATTCGATGTATCGAATAAATGTATATTGGTTTTAATAAATTCATATATATCGCAGCTAGATTCAAAGAGAAAAGCATCCGTGTCCGTATAGATTAAAGTTACATCTTTCAATTTTTTCTTCAGAATTTCATAATAAAAATCATACATTTTATGTTTGGATAGATCCAGGATTGCTTGTCCTATGTATATTGGCTTATTCATCAATATTTCATCTCTGACCAATTCTATACCTATTAAATTTTCATCAAAAATCACGTACCTTATACATGTCTGTCGAGCTAACAATTTACGCGCTCGTTTCCAGCTGGTAGCTAAATGAAATGAATTATAACGTTTTACATTCTCTATAAATTTTCCATAAACACAATTATTCATTAACTTCCATAGATTTTGACCAAATTTCGTCTTATCTTCAATACGTTTACGAACGTTGAGTTCAATGTAAGGATTTATCCAGTTAGATTGTTTGTAACCTATTACTCTATGTATACGCGATGGAATCAAACTAAGTTTAACACATTGTTGAAAATTGAGATAGTGTAATACGTATTTATTTTTATCATTCAATGTTGTTAGCAATTTTGTATACTTATCACCTGGCGCGATTTCATTCAAAGGGCATAATGGCAAATCATTTTGTATATCATGAAGTTCCTGTGGATATTTAAAGTCTACTTCCAACACATATCCCAGGTCAGAATCACTTGTAATAGACATAAAATCTATTGATTTAATTTCAGCATCAGTTAGCCACCTTATATCAGTGTATGGTAAGCTATTATTTTCCATTGTATAACTATATAGAGAATTGCAGTCAACGTACATTAAATAATTAGTTGGTTGAGTGTTATCATAGCTAGTCATGTATCTGTTATTCGCCTTTGCATACCGTTTGGACACAGTGCAAATTCCACCTCGTATTCCTTTTTCGAAGAAATCTAGCATAGTCTTATCTGTTAATAATGAAATCTGTACACCAGTCGTTCTTAACATTGCATCATAGGCTAACCCGGGAAGTGTGTAATACTGACACGGGTCGAGTCCGTACAAACCGATACTTAATTCACGGAAGCGTTCAAACACGTCCGTTAGTATTAATGTATCGCACTTAAGATATATATTTAAATATTCACCCAGATTTTTAACATTGAATTCATTCCATACCGTTCTAGCATGACTATAATCCTCATCGCTTACATGATCAAACTGATGTTTGGATGGTAGACTATTCTCGTATAATTTTTCTATAGAATCCACATACGTGTACGGGAAGACACCTTTACGTTTCATCAGTTGTCTATGCAAAGGATTCGTGTACATATTATTGGTATAATGAAAATCATCTGCTTCTAACATATCCGAAAGGTTACTACGTTTTGAATCCAAAAAACGATAGCTATCCAGAAATCTTAGATATATACTCATTCCATTCGAATTTGTATATCTTTTGCTAAAGGATAAGTAATTTTCAGAAGTTTGTGCAATACAGTTGATAGGTTCCGTATCGTAACCTAGTTTCTTTACTATGAAATGAGCATCGTATTTTGACAAGCAATGAAAGAATATTGGTATGAATCCTGGCATTTTCCTATTTAAATTGCAGTGCTTATGAGCTGGGCCAACGTAACTTCCAGTCAAATGACAATGATCACGAACCTTTATACACGAGTTAAGAAATTCACGTTTGCATATGTGACATCGTGTTGCATTTTGATATTCTAGCTCATCCACATCTCTCATACTTATTTCAATTTTATTAGCATATATATTAATGACCTGATTTGCAATTAACGTTAATTCTTTAAGAAAATTTTCAATTGCATATGGACCTTCAAATTATTTGAAACGTGTTAAATTTTTATCATAACTACAGACCAAATGTAATGCAATTGCATACGCTTCATGTTTATGAATGCTACGTGTCCAGCTTTTACTCGATACATCTTGACACGAATCTACCTTACGTAAGATACATTCTATGTCTGCATAAACCACGAATGGAACTTTTAGACATTTCGAATATGCGTTAAATTCAACGAGATCAGTTTTACCAGCCTCGGGCATTCTGATAATTTGATTCATCATACACCTCTTTTTATGGCTATTTAAACGTGATTCTGATGTGAAATAAAAGTTACAATTGTTACATAACCATTTTCGCCCATTATGTTTAGTTAGCTGCTTTCCTAGCAAACGTGACAAGTCTGTTATCAGACAATAGTGTCTTTTATACATTAAAAGATTAACATGATGTGATTTTATCTCTCTTGGTTGATATAAGAGAATAATCGATTTATTTTCAACACCGTATATCGTTATTGAAATGTTTGAATTTTGATTCTCGAATTTTTCTACATCTTTTAATGATACGGGGAATGTTATATTCTCAAAGTTAAATTCGTTACGAAAATCATATCTTTTATAGGAGGTGGGTCGATTCTTGTTACGTTCTACTGGGTATTTGGATGCTAACAGACAGTATGCAAAGCAATATTTATCAGTATTACGAATGTTAATAACAGCTCTCTTCGATTTTATAAAGTCGGGTAATTCAGTATACATCCCTGCATTCAATGAATCGTATTGTGTCACATATATTGTTAATTTCTCAATACTGTATAAAGCTTTTGAACTGGTACGCGATTCAAAATTATCCATATGATCTAGTATAGGTTGTACAATCTTCTCTTCATACCATATAGATTTATCTGTAGATTGCAATATCACCTCAAGTTTACTGTTAAAGTTAAATGTATGAATATTATCGCTCTCTTGTGATATTATGACATATTGACAGGATAAACAGGATCCTATCTTAAGACCTGATTTATACATGTTTAAGCCCTTATCAATTTCATTCAAAATTAAAGGTTTGCATTCTGCTAAGAATATAACGGGGTCAAGTATATTAACACAGTTGTGAATTTCGTAGGTGGTTAATCGTTTTTTGAAAGCAGACTCACTGTGAATACATCGTAATCGTTCAGCCTGGGTCACGTTCGAACAGGTTTCATCTTGCTGAATCGAGGGTTGTCCAGTGGCAGTATCGGAGCATCTTGTCGTCGTTTCTGAAAAAAGCAATTACAACATTCGATTAACTTTACATACGGGAACATTGATTTACATGTATGTAAGGTGGTAACAGAAATAACATACATGTTAATAACTTTTACATGTATGAATCTCAATTTTACGTAAACTCTATACTTTACGTAGAACGTAACATGCATGTAACTTTTACATATGAAAATAGTTACATAATGATTATGTATTTTACAATTATTGCTATCATCACGTAACTACAATATTCAGATAGTATGTAACTGTTTTACGTAATGCTCTCTCCCTTACATAAATGATAAAAACACACAACGTAAACCATATAGATGTAAAATACCGTAACTGAACTACGATATTCACATGTACGTTTTACACATATAAATTAACGTTCTTTTTTCACCTACAACGTTACTTTTACGTGTAACAAACAAACGTAACTAACATGCATGTGAAATAACGTAACTGAACTACGATATTCACATGTACGTAATTATTACACATGAAACTTAACCCTACAACGTTCACTCTCAATTACTAATACTACATGACGTGCGATAATTAACACTTTAAGTTCTAATACAACATGTACGTACATGCAAGTAACTACATTCAATTACTAATACTACATGACGTGCGATAATTAACACTTTAAGTTCTAATACAACATGTACGATTTCACATTTACATGCAAGTAACTACATTATCACTTTTTTTATGAAATTTTATTCAATAATTGTACTCACCTTTTGACGACATTACGGGCTGCTTAAAAAAGACAATTTATGTCGTTTGAAACCACTTTCTAGTGTTTCCTCGCCATGGTATTGGAGTATGCAGTCACCACGGTTTAGTAGATCTTTCTGCGCTGCGGTCATATGTTTGAATCTCTCCGGGAGGAAGACTTGGAAATCTGATGTTTCGACGACGACCCGTTCACCATATCTGGTCTTCACGGTTTTGACGGATCGAATGATGTGTTGAACGGACTGATCTAATTCACGTAGTTTCTTTGTGGGAAGATGTGTTCCACCTTCAGCTAGTTGATTTAGCTGTAGCATCTCATGATCTGAAACATACATATAAGCACACACGAATCAGTATTACTTCAACATTCTTCGTAAACAGAGATAAAAAATGACTTACAATATACAACTTTTCTATCTTACCTGTAGGATCCATATTTCCAGAGAATCGACTGCCTCCTCACTCATCCGTGCCGCGGTATTTATTAACAGATGCTCCGCCCCCCCTCCGTCCGGGAGAGGTGTTACTGTCTACATATTACGCTATGTGTTTAAAGTAGTTGTGACTACGTTATAAGTTCGAAGGTAATACTAGTAACTTTATTATCATAGTTTAAACTTTATATAGATTCATCATTTTTTACACCCCCTCCAACCGTATCTCTCCTTCCCAAACACCATGTTGCGTGCGCACACTAACTGTGATTCGTTCCCTACATCTTGGAGGGGGGATATAATTACACATTTCTTTACACACACATACTTGTACAAAATATATTTTTCTGAACATTTGATTTTTTTACATTTGGTATACTAACACATTCATAGTATTGTTTCATCATTCATACAAATATATAGATTCATTCGTTTAATTTTAAAATATGTTCTTTTTTTTCCTAACGTTATTTGACAAAGTTAGACTTCGCTACAGCAATAAGAATGTTTTGACCACCCCTGTCACCAGTCTGGAGAGATTAACTCTTTTTTTCTCTGACCCACATACCAAAAGGGATGACGTTCAGTGGAGTATTCGTAATACTGAGGGGAGATTTTCTAGACAATTTTTTATATGGAGGGTGATATCTTACCATGGATAGTTAGGATATCTACACTATAGATCCCTAGTTGCGTATATATATTATCATATTGATTGATCAGTTTTGTATTACTCATATATACTTAAAGATGAGATACTTTTCTCTCGTTATCTTAATCATTTTAAATAGATGGTTAGTGCTTTTATTTTATTTTCGATGTTATGTTCCACTTTTATCATGCTTAGAGGGAATATTCTTTTTAAGTTATCGTGCTTAGAGGGTGCGTTCCTTTATCATGAAACCCCTTTCAAACAGCTTTACATTTGCATTCTTATACTTTTCTCTCAATATTTTTTTATCATTCTTAAAGAGATGGGTAGTGCTTTTATTTTTATTTGCATTTGCTATGTACCACTTTTATCATGCTTAGAGGGGACATTTCTTTGTCATGCGACCCTCTCACATAGATTTACATTTCCATTCTTATACTTCATCAATGTGGAATAGATTTATATTTTCTCGTACCTCGATGTGGGAATGGAATTTAACCTTTTCTTAACCTTTACATCGCTCTTGGATACAATAGCTCAAGGAGAGATTCTGCATAGGGAACACCCCTTACCAGAATGTCTTATTACATTTATTTTCATAAATCTCTCCCAGTAAACATACCTAATCATTCTCTCGATATTCTTTTATCTAAAGAATAACGATACTACATCATATATCATACACTAAACGTAATAGATATCAAACCCTACACTCGATATTCATACATGAGAGTTCAAGCACAGACATCGAAGCACTGAACGTAATAGATATCAAACCCTAGACTCGATATTCATACATGAGAGTTCAAGCACAGTCATCGAAGAATTACTATCAATACATTTAATTCAAACATCCCCGGAACCCCCGTTACCCACCCCGCCCCATCACAATATCGAACCCTAGACTTCGATATTCATACATGAGAGTTCAAGCACACACACACACACATCGAAAAGAATTCACATTTAATTCAAACATCCCCGGAACCCCCCCCCCCCCCCGTTACCCATCCCACCCATCACACATTACACATCACACACACACACACACACACACACACACACACACACACACAATCATCATCATCATCCCAACCCTCAAAAACATCTCACTGCACAGGGGAGAACGGCACTACGCCAACACTCCCCTTCTTTTACAACTCGATTTTCATATAGGAGAGTTCTAAATCAATGAGCATTCTACATCACTCATATATTAACACAGAGGAGAGTTCAACATCTTATCTACACTGTGCTGATTCTCTCAATTCTATACTACTTATGTGCCTTCTCTCTTCTTCCTTTCCTATACCATATGCCCTTTCGAGCGTGGAGTTTCCTCAGCCGATCATGATCCACTTTGTATATTTTATCATATCCCTAGTTAGTTGTTTAACTTTCTTCAAATTCTTTGTTTTCTTATTCACTATTTTCTCTACACAATGGCACCATTCTATCCTTGGTCGCCCTCTCCCTTTTCTAGCTTCCCCTCTGGCCGCCCATACCTATTTCGGTTTCCTATGCTCATCCAGCCTATTTATGTGTCAAACCACTTAAAATATTTGTCTTATTCTTTTTTATTACTGGCTCTTGGTTAAGGATTTATTTGGCAGTATTATGTGCATTTACAACATCTAAATCATTTTTAGAGCAAGAGTTTATCTCCTTGGTTTGCCAATCATGCAGAAATTACTTATTATGAGTAGAAGTACTTCTGTGACAGTTTAAGATATGCACTACACTTGTCAATAAAATATATGTAAATTATAGTAATCTAATCAATATTTTAACAGCTATTCTAACAAAAATTAAAGGTTTCGAAACATTATCCCTATAAAGGGAATTTTTAAATATCTTCATATTGTATTCTTGTAAACTACTGGACTTAAATATGCCAAGTTTGGTATTCCGTCATTTATCTCTCTCTCTCTCTCTCTCTCTCTCTCTCTCTCTCTCTCTCTCTCTCTCTCTCTCTCTCTCTCTCTTACACCCATGAGCTTTATTTTCTAAAACGCTTATTTTGGATCCAGGAAGTCACAGAGCGTGTACTTCCAATGAAATTTTGATATTCAATATTTGAGGTGAAAACAATACTCCTCTACCTGCTGTAAGTATGTAGTAGAGAAAGTGTAAAGCACAGTTCTTATAACAAACCCTCGTTTATAAGCATGGCTCCCCTTTAAGCATACAATACTCACCCACCAAGCATCAACACCCATCGAGATAACTCTCCATCCATTCAGACCTGCAAGAGAAAACAAGTGAGTGAGTGGGTGGGTTGGTAACCAAATGCGCAGGCAATATTCACCAACGCACAACGCCTACATCGCTGATTTTGGAGAGAAGAGGGAATCCAGCCCCATGCAAAAGTTCTCAAGCTGAAAGAAAAAAGTCAACATCATTTAAAAAGTATTACTTTTTAGTCTCTTTTCATTTGTTCTATTGAGATACTGTGAAGTCTCCGGACGTGTTACGTTTGGGCTCCGCGTCGAAGCATAAAAACAGTGGTTAAAACAAGTTTGTTTTAATAGTGTTGTATATTGGAAGAAAGAAGAAGAAACCAGCTGTCTGTGAGTACTTGTTTCATAATGATACAGAAATAGTTTAGAAGTTATAGAGTGATAAAGGTAACAAATTTTTTGTGCATTGCCTAACATATGTGTATAGGCGGCTAGCTAGTCGCGCGTCAGTCGCTGCTGCTGCATCAGTGACCTCTACAGCACGGGTCAAATAGGGGGAGTCAGTGTGTACAGTCTGTGCGCGCAGTATTGCCCGTCCTTTCTTGGTTTGCTTTAACGTATTAAAGCGCTTTTATTAATGGATGGAAGAAGCCAAGCCCAAAACTAATATACAAAGGGGATCTTTGAAATCGCCAAGAAGCGATGATAGAGGGAAAAAAGAAATAGGGAAGGTAGGTGAAGGCAAAGATGTGAAGAAGAAGAAAGAAGATAAAAAGAGCAAAGATGATGATGTTTTAGAGAGGAAGAAAGAAGAAAAGGATTTAAAAGAGAAGAAGATAGAGGAAAAAAATGCAGTAAATATGGATTCAACAAATAAAACGGAAAATATTGTTGGAGAAAGTCCGGAGCAGGTGATGTTGAATTTTGAAGATTTAAGTAACGAAGCAAATTCTATTTTAACAAATGATCAAAGGATGGGGACAAGATCAAAGGAGAGATTGTTATTTTTAATAGAAGGCATGAGGAAGGAATTTTTTAGGGTTAATCTAGAAAAAGAAAGAGCTTTTGCAGAAGTCAAAGTATGGAAAGAGGTTAAAGCAACAATGATGGAGACACCGAAAACTTTTGCTCAGGTTACTGCCACTCCGGCGCAAACTGGCAAGCAACAACAAGTAAGGAAAGCGTTACATAATAAAAAACACGTTGTCTTCATCTCAGCCAAAAATGACATGAATATTAAAGATCTACAAGAAACAGTTACTAAGAATTTGAATCCTGTTAAGAATAAAATAAGAATTTGTAGTTTGAGACCAGCGGGCAAAAATGTACTAATTGAAACAGAAACAAAAGAAGATATTGAGAAAGTTATAAACTGTAAAGAGTTATTGGAAAAAGAATTGAAGATTGAAGAGCCAAAGAAAAGAAATCCACAAGTTATCTTGTATAATGTTTTGAAAGGTGTATCAGATGAGGAGTTACAAGAAAATATTTATGAACAAAACTTCATAGACGAGATGACGAAAGAAGAGTTCAGTGAACAGTTTGTTTTAAGATTTAAGACTGGTCCGAGAAATAGAGCTACAGTTCATCATGTGGCCGAAGTTTCTCCAATATTGTGGAAAAATCTCATTCAATCAGGAAGAATATATGCAGGTTTTCAAGCGGTAGCAGTAAAGAATTTCATCTCTGTACCGAAATGTTTGAATTGCTATAATTATGGTCATGTCAAGAAATCCTGTAGGGAAAATAATAAAGTGTGTGGAAAATGCGGAGAAATTGGACATCTGAGGAATGAATGTGAGAAAAGAGAAGAATGTTGTATTCCTTGCAAGAGGAGAGGCAAGGTTTGCGGAGGCAAGGGGAATTGTTCAACTTATAATCTGATGTTAGAAAGATTTGTTTCCCGAATTGATTATGGTCAACAGTGAAGAAAATATTAACTTACCAATAAAGAAGAATAAGAAGAGGAATACAAGAAGGAATGTTGAAATAAATTATGATGAAATAATATATGAAAAAGTAGGCGAAGAAGAGGAAAGAAAGGAGAATGTTCAAGTTGTAGACGAAGCTGAAGAAGTTGAGTTTGTGTTTGAGAAGGATAGAGAACAGGGAGAATGGTCGTTAATAAATCAAAAGGATACGAAAGAAAAGACCGAAGAGTTTAATATTAAGGAAATTTATAATGATTTTGAAAAAACGTTGAAGTTAAGTAGATTAGAAGAACCCAAGACACTAATTGCGGCATTAAGATATATTACAAGAAGAGCTCATGAAAATGGCAATAAAATTATGATTCCAGTTCCAAATGCAGTTGAAAGGATGGATTCAAGAACAAAAAATCTACGAACAGATCTAGAAGAATTAATGTTATTGTTAAATATTGCTTCTGAGAGAAGGGGAGAGGTATTAGATCTAGAAGAATTATATAATAATCTTGTTCTATGTTATGGTCGAGTTGTATTTGATTCAGCAGCAAGCTGGCCACATTGTTATGCACAAATTAGACATTCAGGATTAAATAGATCGGAGATTGTTAAAAAAGATGTCGTAAAGGATAATGTAGTAAAAACTGCCAATTTTAATCCTAGCTTTAAGCCAGAAAAAACGTTTTATAAGATCAATGCACAAAAAATTCCAAATAAATCTAATAAATCGGAAAATATTATAGCAACATGTTTATCAGCTGTAAACACAAATAAATCTATAACTTCTAAACAAAATAAATATAAAATAGCCCAAGTAAATAAATTTAAGGACAATATAAGAAGTTTCAATCATAATATGGCAAAGGAAGTAAATGAAAATAGAGAGAATTTCGCAAAAGTAAGAAGAGATGTATTTGGTGGATTAAATTTAGGAAGTAACTCATGGAGGAAAGCTTAAGAATTGCACAGATAAATGGGCAAAGAAGTAAATTGGTTATGGCGGAAATAAGAAAAATTGCAGAAGAATTAAAATTAGATATTATCTGTATTCAAGAACCGTATGTGGTAAATTCCAAAATTCCATATATGCCGTTAAGATCCCGACAAATCTTATCTCAGGAAAAGGCAATGGCAGCAATAGTAATTTTCAAGCAAGATTTGCAAATAGTAAACATAGCGCAATTTCTGGATACGCATGTTAATTGCATTGAAGTTATAACAAAGTATGGAAGTTTTATATTGGCAAATTATTATTTTCAATATAGTTTGGATATTGAACCCTTTCTATATAAATTACAAAATATTCATAATAAATTCAGAAATAAAGAAATCATGCATGTATGTGATTGTAATGCAAAATCAACTTGGTGGTTCAGTAAAAGACCAGATGAAAGAGGGGAGAAACTGGAAGAACATATCTCGGAATTAAATTTATATGTAATAAATAAAGATGGTAATCCACCAACTTTTCAAAATAGAGCAGGTGCTGAAGAAAATATAGATATTACTCTAGCGTCAGCAACAGCGGAGAAGAAGATTAGAAATTGGTGGGTCACACAGGGTCAGACCACAAGTGATCATAATTTGATTTATTTTGATTATATATTGAATGGGGAAGTAATTCAAGAAGAACATGAAATAGAATTACGTTATAATTATAAAAGAGCAAATTGGGATAAGATGAAGCAAGTATTTAAGGATTTAAATTTACAGTATACGGGAATATCAGTGGATTTGGATGCAATAAATTTAACACAAGCAATAAAAGTAGCAGTATCAAAATCCGTTCCAAAGATAACAATTTATAATAATAAGGATAAAATAAAATGGACAGATAGATTGCAGAAGATGAGATCGTTAGCAAGGAAATTAAGAAGAATATATCAAAAATCAAACATACATACGGAAAGAGAAGAGAACTTAAAGAATTATAGGGAGGCCAAACAAAAGTATAAACAATTATTAGAAGACACCAGAAAACAACATTGGGAACAGTTCGTTGAGAATAATTTAAAACAAGATGTCTGGGGACAACCGTATAAAATTATTATGGATAAAATTAAGAAGCCAGAAATCTTAACCACATTAGATAAGGGTAATGGAGAGATGACAGAAAGTGGGAAAGAATCGGTGGAATTGTTATTACATACGTTATTGCCAGATGATAAAGAGGAAGAAGATGATGATATTCATGTTGAAAAAAGAAACCAGATGATGTTGCAGTATACAGGAAATCCTGTTTATCCCGTTGATATTACAGAAATAAAATTAATTCTGCAGAAGTTAAAGAAGAAGAAGGCACCTGGTCCAGATGGTATTATAAATGAAGTCTTGTATAATCTACGAGAAGAAATTGTCTTGTTTTTGTGTTTCTTGTTTAATGATTGTTTGGCAAGAGGGAGATTTCCAAACTTGTGGAAGGAGGCAAAGGTTGTAATTTTGTGCAAAGGAGCAGATAAGGACAGAACGCAACCAAAATCTTTCAGACCAGTATGTTTATTAAATGCTATTGGCAAGATCTTTGAACAGTTAATATATAAAAGAATAATGGAAAATAGGTTGATGCTGGGTATGAATAATAAACAATTTGGTTTCAGAAAGGGATATTCAACTGAGGATGCAATATTAAAAATTAAAGAAACAGTGTCAAAAAGCCAAAAGAATTATGTAATTGGATTATTTGTGGACATATCGGGCGCTTTTGACAATTTATGGTGGCCGTATTTTTTCGGCATTTTAAAAGACAAGAAATATTCAAGTACTATTTATAATTTATTAAAGGATTATTGTTCCAATAGAGAAGTATTCATTGGTGGATCAAATTTTGAAACTAGGAAGAAGATAACCAAGGGTTGCCCTCAGGGTTCTATCTTGGGGCCCCTTTTTTGGGATATTTTATCAGAAGATTTATTAGAACTACTGGAAAGAGATCATAAGGTTTTGGATGTAATAGCGTATGCTGATGACATAGTCATAATGATGGATGGACAGAGCAGACTAGAGCTAGAAAATAAAGCAAGAGTAGTTACAAATACATTATCAAATTGGTGTTTCAGAACAAAACTAAAAATTGCACCAAACAAGTCAAATTATGTGCTTTTTAAGGGAAATTTAAAGCGGGATCCTACAGTGAAGATAAATAATCAGAACATTAAACGGGAAAAAGAGATGAGATATTTGGGTATCATGATAGATGAAAAATTTCATTTCAGAAAACACACGGAGTATATTAGGCAGAAAACAGAGAAAATAATGCTAAAGCTAGCAAGAATAACCAATTTAAATTTTGTACTTCCATTGCGTAACATACAGATATATCATAACACCATTTTTGCTTCAATTATGACGTATGCGGCAGCAGTTTGGGCAGAAAGGATGGATGATGTGCAAATAAGAAGATTGTTGAGAAGAACGCAAAGAAAAGTATTATTACGTCTGACAGGAGCTGTAAAAACAACACCAACTATGGCATTGCTAGTAACAACGGCCATTTGGCCGATTGATTTATTAATAAGATTGAAGGGCGCAAAATTTTGGGCGAAAAAAGGAAACTTAGAAAAAGTTTATAATATAACTGGAGTCAGAACAAACAAATCTTGGGTGATTAAAAATAGTTTAAAAGATAAATGGCAAAAAGAATGGACAGAAAGTCTAGAAGGTAGAAGAGTGTTTGAAATTTTTCAGAACGTCAAAGAGAGACTAAAATTGAATTTTATTCAACCAACAAAGGGATTTATACATTATATAACAGGACACGGACCTTATAAGACCTATTGGAAGAAAATCAATAAAACTGAAAATGATATATGTGAATTATGTAACAAACAAGATAATCCTGAACATGTAGTATTTGAATGTGGAAGATATGCAATTCACCAACAAGAAGAGAGGCATGCGCTAGCAGGATATATCGTATATGACATAATTCGAGATCAACAATTAGTAAATAAATTACAAGTTTTGACTAACTTTGTAAGTAAGAAAGCATGGGAGGTAAAAATATTCAAAGGAGAAAGAGTTGATAATAGGCGAAGAATAGTACAAGATCCAAGAAGGAGTTCTAGAATACAAAATAGGATAAGACGGGAAGAATTATTGAATAATCAAACAATGGAGTTGACTGCATGGGCGGCGGAGGGAGAGAGTGATGGCGGAGGCCATGGTGGACTACAGAATTAGTAGATTTAGATATAGATTTAGGAAATAAGGATTTTGTAATTTTCATAGTTGTTTTCTTTTGTTTTTTGATTTTTTGTGTTTATTTCTGTTATTTTATTTCATTTTAGTTTTGTAGAGTAGTTTTCTGAGAGATTTGTATAATTATAACATTTGTAAAGATTTTATGGAAAAATAAAGAGAAAATTTGGATACATGCCCCGGTATAGTTGTCTAGGTGCCGGGGTAGAATATTCAGATTTTATTTATTTATTTATTTATTTATTTATTTATTTATTTATTTATTTATTTATTTATTTATTTATTTATTTATTTATTTATTTATTTGTTCCCTGTGCGTTTAATAATGGAGATAACTAGCTGACGCGGTGAACTTCGTACCGCCAATAAAAGTTGTCTGAATTTATGTATATAAGTAAAGCAATTCGGATTAGTTATTTATTCTGCAGTTGCTGGTGAATCAATGTAAAGCTTCCTGACATACATTATTTTGTATTTCAGTATGGTGCGGAAATATATAAAGATGATTGTTTTCCGACGCGCGAACACGCGACGAATAATTTGTCCATGAGAAAAACAGGGAAACTCCAAGTTGATTCCGCAAACTTCCAATGACTGCCCTTACGATTTATTTAAGGTCATTGCAGAGACCAAACGCACGGTAAGTTGTAGACGCTTCTCGTTCTGCTCCCTCTTCTACCTCTCTTCCCTCTCCTCCCTCTCTTCCTTCTCCTCTCTCTCCTCCCCCATCTCCCTCCTCTCCCTCACCTCCTTCGCCTCCTCCTTCTCCACCTTCTCCTTCTCTTTCTCCTCCTTCTCCTCCTCCTTCTTCTTCATCTTCTCCTCCTCCTCTCCTCCCTCTCCTACTCCTTCTCCTCCTCCTCCTCCTCCTCCTTCTTCTTCTTCTTCTTCTTCTTCTTCTTCTACCTCACGGCTTTGGATTGCTTAACCCCTTCCGGCTCCCAATTGGTCTGCCCATCTTTACTTCGGTCTTCCCTGGTTTCTTCTTCCTATAGGTTTATAGTTTAAGGCTATTTTTGGTATTCTGTTGTTATTCATCCTCTGAACCTGTTCTTTCCATTCATTTCTATTTCTTTCAATAGTATGGTTTATATCTTCTACTTTTAATTCTGTCCTAATATCCTGACTACGTTTTTTTATCAATTTTGGTATATCCAGCTGTTGCTATTATGGATTTCATTTCTGATGACTGTATTCTCGGACTATTTCTTGTTAGTGTCCATGTTTCTGATCCATAGATCAGAGTTGGTATTGCCATTGTTTGTTATAGTTTTATTATAGAGTCCTTTCTTGCTTTATTTTTTAATGTTCTTTTTATTGTGCCTGTTATATAGTTAAATTTATTTATTTTCTCTATTATATCAGCTTCCCCTTGGTACGAGGCATTACATCCTAAATACTTAACGTATGATTTCTGCTCAATTATTATGTTATCTAACACTATTTTTGATTTTACTGGATTAATTCCTTTAAATGCCATTGTTTTGGATTTATTTGCTGATATTTTCATTCCATATTCTGTAGCAATTTTATCTAGACTATACAGAATTTTCTGCAGGTCATCTTCATTTGTGGCCATTATTATTTGATCATCTGCATACAACATAGTTTTCAATTTAGCTCCTGATACATTAATGCCTCCATTGTCTTTACTCGACCAAATCCTTACTATTTCGTCAACATACAAATTAAAAAGTGCGGTTGATAAAGAACAACCTTGTCTTACGCCACCGTTAACTATTACTGGTTCTCTTTTATTTATTTTTATTTTTGTGTCAATGTACATACTTTTTATAACTTCAATTGCAGTCGCTTAAAATCAAAATGTAAATCCATTGGAGTTATCGGTGTACGCGGGATTAAGATATCCTCTCCTTTGTACTTTCCGTTGATGAGTGTTGCCTCAATGACGTTATTTATTAACATTTTCACAGTTAGTCTCGTTTCCATTACACACTCGTGGTTGGATAATGTTCCACAGTATGATCACAACTGATCGTACTTTCAATTTTAATTTGTCAGATGGGAGTCCAGGCAATTTTAATGAATTTAAAAACTCCATGGGATAGTTGATTACGTCAACCTGTTATATAACTGTGTCAACTGATTTGTACGAAAACAACTCCCACGGAAGAAACAGACACCTAGAACTCAATTCTGAAATATCAACACGTCTATTAGCTTACCTGCATCTCGCTGCTCATCAGTGTGATCAGTACGTGACGTAGCTCGTAGCACATTTGACTGACTTCTACGATCTAAGTCAGGTGGTCTTCTCCTTGGCATAGTAAAAATGCTTCCCCAAGCTTCACAAAGTCACACAGGAATTCAATTAATTTCGGTCAGTTCAATTCACATTCACGAATTCACAACCACAAATTATAAAGAAGGTACTTAAGGATTCACCAATATTTGACCATTGCCTATGGTCAAATATTTATAGTGTTATAATACGTGCCTAATCTTTGAAAGACATGTATGTCATCATGCTACGTAAAAAGATCTTGATAACAGACAATAAACGTTATTTGATAAAATATGGTAAGTCAAATGGCTTTGAAGACTTTGGCAAAGAGTGGAATTCTTTCTATTTTGTAATACTTTTGTTTGTCGAAAATAAAAGAAGGGATATGTGTTCTGTAAAATTTTGCGTGTATACTTTTATATTTCGTTAATAACCCGGTCTATTGTCACTTCAGATTTTTTCCCACCTTCTAAACCTTCCTTGGACACATACAAATATTTGAAAACCAAAATTAAGCAAACCGGTTCCGCCCTTCTTGAGCTACGTCCTCTACCGTGGCGTAGCGGGCTAAGGCAGCATGCCTTGTTCCGTGGCCACGGAAAACGGCCCGGGTTCGATCCCACCCATGTGGTGGGGATTTTGGGTCTCGGGTATAGGACAGGTGCTCACTCAGCATCGTGAGGAAAGTGAAGAGTTTACGCTAGATAAGCGGCCCTGGTCACGTAAACCAACGTTCCGGCTGGGGGATGCCGAGATGCTGACCACATCTCCTCCCCGTATCGGTTGGATGATCGCCCACCTCTACCTTACGTAAGTGGGCGTGATGCCGGCAATCGGGTTGGTTGGTAGTTCAAGATCTTATATATGTTTATGAAACAAATACAATGGATAAAAATTTTAATATGTATAGTTAATATAAAATATCTATAGATTATATAATATAGAAGATTATATTATGGGATGATTTGATTCATATAAATATAGTAAAGTATTATATATGATATTTTTCCACTAATCAAAACATAATATAAATTTATATAATAATTATGATAAATAAATAAGGGTTTGATATGATAAGTAATACATATAGTTTAGTTAAAGTATGTCAAATAAAATTAAAGAAATAATTAGTGAAATTTTATTTTATTTATATGGATTTAGTGTATATTTGTGAATATAAATATGAATTATTGTGTTTAGTTTTAGAATTTGGTAAAAAGTATCTTAATAGGTATTATTAAAAGAATGTATTGTTGTTTAAAATTATATTTAATCATCATCTAAATTAGAGATGTAATATTTGAATTATATGTTTAATTAAGAAGATTAAAAAAAGAAAAGAAAAGAAAAAATAAATTTATTATTCTTGTAGTTAATGAAAAAATAAGTGCTGGTTTCCAGTACTTTTAAATATATGTTGTAAATAAAATAAATTTAGCTGAGACTTTTTTTCAGTTTAAATTAGAATTGCTGGCTTCCAACAATTATCAGTAGCTTTTTGCAGTTTTGTATAGTTTTTCTTATTTTAATTTATCTGTAATGTTTGGTTAAGTAGTTAAAAGAATATTAGTATTGTGTTTAGTAGAAATTTGCTGGTTACCAGTAAATTTTGTAGTATTATAGGTAGTAGTAGTTTTATTTTGTTTTTTGTTTTTGTTTGTTTGTGCTTTATCTATTTTGTTTTTGTAGCTTTTTTAGTTGTAGAAAATCTGAAACAATTATGTATTATTAATAATGTAATGTTTTATTAAGAAATAATAAATGTAAAATTTGAATGTATGCTCCGGTATAGTTTCAAGGAGCCGGGGTATGATATTCAGATTTTATTTTATTTTAGTCGGGTTGGTCGGCCAGGTATTTATTTTTATAATAATAACAACAAACTGTGACCCTGTTGTGTTACTGATAACTTTACCTTATATGGTTAACCCAAAGTTTAAACTAAGGCTATAATAAACAAAAGCTTAATAAAATATTAAAATAATTATTTTACTAAAATCTTAGAATAAAATCCCCATACTACACGAATAACCATGGAAAAAATTCAGGAATTTGGAGGAATCAAAATGTTACCACACCCAGCATGCAGCCCTGATCTCGCACCATTAGGTTATCAACTTTTTCCATCCATGACCCATTTTCTACGTGGAAGAAACTTTTACAACATTGAAGCAGTGCAAATGAGTGTCACCAAATTCTTCGCATCAGAATCCATGGACTGGTACGATCGTGGGATAATAAACTTCGCTGTACGATGCCTCAAGATCACAGAATCTAATGGTATATACATTTCAAATAACTGTTTTTCTTTAAAAATGACATTACTTATGTGACACTAAAATGAACATTTATAAAACGAACATTTTCCGCAAGAAACTACTTCAGTCTTTGCTAAAATGAATGTTTTAATCAAAATCGATATCTAAAGTTGCTGAATCTTCATTATTAGTAATTCAGCAAGGCGATTAGACCTCTGGTTACCTCTCGGTTCACCTTTCTTCTATCCTTTACCTTTGACCCTCAGGGCATCTTGGGCAAACTGCATTTAGTGTGCATGCCCATTCCCGTCCCCCTCTCACTCCGCTGGCCACTTACATGCATTTTGCCAGACCGGAGCCCCTAGTTATCCATCAAGAAGCTGAATTGATACCTAATGACAGGAAAAGGATGGGTATAACCTTGCAGGAGAAGAATCTCTCTGTAACTGTACCATTGTAGGTGTGGCTAACCTCTTATCATCCCAGTATGAAGAAATACTAAATGATTATACTGATGAATTCGCTAGAATAGGGTATTTATAACAAAATGAAGAAATCATGTCAGAAGAACGCCAAAGAAGCAATAGATACAATTCCTATTTAAGGAGTTTACGCAACTCATAATTATGTGAAGAATGAAGTCTAGAAATAAAATGAATTTCATAGAAAGCGTTGCTTTTCGCGTAAAAGCCCTTGAGCTTGCCATATTAATACTGTCCCAGTTTGCTGTGCGCCATTCACTCGTAGCGAAAATTTAAGGAAACAGTTTGCACATTCCAGTAGCCTACTTTCTGTAGTGTTCTACTCGACTTCAACTTATATATTTTAATAACAGTCACTAGCTTCAAGGAATTTATATCTTATAACTTCGAATTATGAGTGTTCGGCTTTCCAAAGTAACGCTCGTGTCTGATTTTAAAATGTATCTATGCCGTGGCATGCAGAAATATGTAATACACAGTGCTTCGTTGGAAATGGAAAAATGTTCAAAAATGCAAGAATAAGTTTTACGTTGGAGATTTTCAAGTTCCCTTAAAGCGAACTGTTTTTGGATGTCAGTGAACACAAGCAGCATAAAAATAATTAATTCTGTCGCTTCCTCTCATCTGTTACCCCCGTGCAGGACTGTATCCAACAATAGATCGGTGCTAGATCGCAGTGAGCTAGGTGATCCTCTCGGTTACATTCACATCACATCGCATCACATGCTTCCGTAACTACGAAATAAGAGTCCTGTGACTGCTACCTCCAGACCAAGTCTTTTACATAAATATAACTGAGGTCACTATAATACTGAAGTTGATATTTTCTTAGATAACTTATTTATCATAGAGCTTGGATGTCATATTTTCTGAATTACTCACCCCAAAGAGAAGAAATAACTTTCAACTCACTCATTTCGGATTAACAAATGTATATTCTCTGTTTTTCTTCCATTAAGCATAAATTTCCGTTTTCACTTCTGTTCCTTCCATTTATACTTAGCTATCTGTGTGCCCCATATAACACTTTACTCTTATACTAGCAGTGCTACATCATTATTTTTATGCTTTTCTTTTCTTTCCTATTAACACTATTTCTGTTCTGTGAAGAATTGAAGCAGTTAGTGAATTGTGGGTAATGAGAGGCATCTTTTTCGTACAAATCCCCCTTATCAACTTCCCTCCTATATGTGCAATTCTATCGTTATATTTAAAAACCCTTCTCTCGTACCACGTCACAGATTTTCTTCTCAATCTCCATAATTTTGTTCTAAACTACTCCATTTTTAGTTTCTCTGCGAATTACAGTTAGAAAGTAGTGCAAGACCCTAACACCCTAGAAATGCCTGTTATGATGCATCCTGAAAAAGCATTTTTTTAAGAAAAAAAAGGCCCTATATGTGTGTGAACAACATAGTTCAGGATCGCGTTGTCTGTAAAAGCATAAAAAAGAAACAATTTAATCCAGAAAAAGTATAGGTCCTATTAAAATACGCAATATATGTCAAATATTTTTGGGTTAATATATTTAAAAGATGTTCCCGTTGGTTTCATTCTATACTCTTTTTTTTAACTTTTGCTTTCTCTTGTTTATGGAAGAGCGAAATTTCAATCGCCTCAAACTTCCTTATTTCCTACCTCGAAATGTGTAATGAAGCAATTTCCTCAACTATTTATATCGATACAACTAAATAGATAAATAAATATTTATAACAAGAATTTGTACCAGATGGGTAAAAATGGTAGAAATAAATAAAAACTAAATCTTGAAATGCCACAGCATAACGAATTGTTTTTCAACTGCAAGTCCCTAATATGACCATGGAAGTTAAAGGAGAATATACACGTGAAAGAAAATAAAGCTTAAGGGACTGAAAATTGTAGAATGACCAAATTTGAGCCTCCTTTTAATGAAAAAATACACCAATTCTTTCTGAACCCCTGTATAAGTATTTGTGTATGTGTGTGTTTTCTATTGATAATTTAAAATCCTTACCCTCTAAAGCTTTTAAGATTTCATCATACTTTATAAATCGAGATGAAGATACTCACTACATTCAAGAAGTCCCTGGTTACAAAGTGTAGAGTGGCAATTCAGGAGGTAATACTGGACATACTTGCTGCTTACTGCTCTGAAACTTCATGAACGTCATAATTTTTTTTAAATATTTCTTTACCCAAACACTACAGATTATTATTGAAATGTGCCACATTTGTGTGAGACAATATACTAAATGTACTGCACTTATCTTGTATTTTAAGTATAATTTATTTAAGAAATTTAGAGATATATGCAAAAACGTAAATCACAATGTTTACTAATTTTCTTCAAAGTTTAATTTCCTTAGTCCAGTGATGTGAAGCAGAATGTCTTCATATGTAGCAAAAAATAGTGATTTCTGTTTCAGGCATTTATTTCTTCAAAATGGTTTAACAGTTTTGAATTATACCATGCTCCTCTAGAAGAAACTATAATTTCAGGTGTGCAGAATAAAATATCATTATTAGATCAAAGTCCGTATTGAAATGGGAAAATTATTTCTCAACCTTCAACATCTTTATGGTTTCTGAAGAAAACAAATCTAAACACACAATTAATTATTGTGTAGCTTAATAATTATTTTCTAATAAACTATATATTTATGTACAGTAACTGCACATTAAATTCTTAATTTGTTACAACATTATTGCAATACAAGTTTTGTTATATTAATTTAAGTTAAATAAATTGTTTTATTTAATTATATGCGGCAGCGCCATGACAGAGTAGTTAGACCACGTGGCTCTCACCTAGGCGGCCCGGTTCGATCGCAGGCGACTGGAGAGTGAGATTTGTTGTGGACAACATGGCACCGGGGTGAGACCTACGGTTTCCCCCGCCAGCATTTCACCATTTGCTCCATCATCATCATCATCATCATTATCTTCCCTCTCACCTCATTTATCTCATACTTTCACTGACCATTCAACCCGGAATCTCTCTGATCAGGAAACCTCTGATCGTCAACCCTTTGTCTAGGGCCTCGAGTTTGGCAGTTCAGAAGACATATGTTCAACTTAAAGGAAATATAGGAATCCATTCATTCATATGTACCAGATATTTGTTTTTGTTCAGGAAACTTTTTTTTTCAATGCATACTATTTTCAGGTAAAGTGAAAGCATATACTGAAAATTAAAAGAGAAATGTGAATATATGTGATGACAATAAAGTATTTTCGGAAGTATGAATGAGAGTGCGAATGTGTGCGTGATCTAATGATTAAAACCCAACGAAGATGAGTTAACACCTTCGACATGTTCTAAACGGCCGCCGATATGACCATTGCAGTTAAAGGCGGGTTATAAATGGAATAAAAAAATAATCTTTAATCGCTCTTTCACTTAAAACTTGGTTAATTAAGAGCTGTTAGGCAAGGAGAAATCACGATATATAACTTAATATGAAAATGGTTATTTTGCCCTGGAATGTAGGCTAAAAATGAAGTGCTATGTGGAAATGGATGTTGATATTTAGCCATGTGGGGTCCCAGCTACCCTCCAGCCAACATTATATACTGCTGGGGTCGTCGGCTACGGATTGAAATAAACCAACAGAGACAAGTTCTCGGAAATTTATGGGTAAAGCAATTTTCTCTGAAACTGCAGGCAGACCAAGTAATTGGACATTCTCTGCAATATATCTTAAAGTTAACGCTTATTTCTAACATTAGATTTTCTTTTATTTCATTTCAGGATTGATATGGTACCATTGAAGACGCTGCAGAAATTATGTAAATGGTTTTTGGGCGCTGTGTTACTGCTAGGCGTCTATGATCCCAGATGGAAATAACTGTTTCTTTGTTATGGAACAAATTACTTCAGCATAGGGTTAATAACTACTACAGCGAAATAGGCATTCGGTAAGGTAAGAGTCACATTCGGGAGCTCCCTGTTTCGATTCTCGTTGAAATCCACTCTGACAATTAATGTGACGAATTTTCCCGTTGCCTATTTCTTGTCATTTCATTTTCTTTATGTTTTAGAGACAATGGATCAGGCGAGGGGATGTAGTGAGCAGTATAGTGGTTAAACTGCTTGTCGTTGTGGGACTGGCAATTCATAGTAAGAGGTAGCCCAGTGAGAGATACTGCTGAATTCTACAACTGTAAGGAAACCCATCTGCAACCGAGATTGTTGATCATGACCTGGTCACCATATGAGTCTTTCGCTTCACTTCTTCCTCCTGGAGATTTCTAGAAACAGAATCGGCGACTTAAATACCACAAGTCTTCTCAGCTTCCTATGGGCAAACGTAAGAATAATTTCCAATATAAACCGCCAACGGTTCTAGAACACTGACCTTCACCCATAGAACTGTCAACGAACCCAGGTCTACCTTCCTTGTCTTCCCTCTTCTATCAACTCCTACACTCAGCGTATTATCACTCCTATTACTTGTAATACGTCGTGTGAATGTCTGCCACACCTCCTCCCGAGTACAGTTGACTCCTAAAGTACTGTGACAGTCATGTGCATATGAAGTGTTCATAAAGAAATGAATACTCAATATTATCACACAAATATAACTATTTGTAACAAAAACTTCACTTATGTTAAGAAAATGATGTCAACACACTGATTGACTGATACAATGACGATGCAAGCAATTTGTTTGTGAAATAGATCTCAATTAATAAGAAAAATTGACATCATTTTCTTATGATAAGTGAAGTTTTTGTTACAAATAGTTATATTTGTGTAATATTCATTGCTTCACTGTAGCTAGCTTCATTTTCTACGTAATTACTCAATATTATGTTAAATTGTTACGTACAGTGTTAATACCAAATTTACCTTTTACTTAGGTCACTCAATAAATAGTGGCAACATCTGAATTAACAATAAATAAAACATTTTTGGAGCAGTCATATTATTGCAGCGCTTAGAAGTAATATCCTCGAACATGTACATGCCTCCACATAACAGGGAGCCGATGGATGCCATCCACAGCGTCTTGTCCTGATATTAGAAGAGACTGCTCTACTGCTGCCACAATTACCTATCTGGATTTAAAGCAAACTCCTCTAGGTTGCAATTTCAGTTTCCCAAAAAGGCCGAAATTACATAGGCTCATATCTGCGGAGTATGGAGGATGTTCCAAAATTTCCCAGTTCCATCTGCGAAGTAAATTAACAATAGGGGCAGACGTGTGAGAGCGGCCACCATCATGTAACACAATGGGATGAGAATTCAGGAGATTTGGACGTTTACTTGCACAGATGATCGTAAATATTGTTCCATAAAATGACTCTAATATGCACCATTCACACGATTTCCTTGAGGAACTGAATAAGTGATAAGAACACCGTCAAAATCAACAGCAACAATGAACATGACTTTAAGTGCATCCTGTTCTGGTCCATACTTTTCAGGCCGTGGTGAATCAATGTGCCGCCAATCATTTGATTGTCTCTTTAATTTTGGTTGGCAGGATCGAACCCAGGTTTCATCTAATGTTATGACACGTCGAAGAAATTGTTCGCCTTCCCGTTCATAGCGTTCTAAGTATAATTCCACTGTTTCCATCATCTGCCACATTGTTTCCTGTGTAAGTTTGTGTGGAACCCATCGAGCGTAGAATTTTCTCATCTTTATCTTCTTCTTAAGAAGTAATCTCTCAGGAGCAACTCCAACTTCCCTTGCCAGTTAACTATAAGTCCAGCAGTTCTTTCTGCAGTAATCTAACAGCATTCACGTGCACATCATCACTTGCTGATTGCGTTCTGCCAGCTCCACGTTTTTGATGAACGTCTTCCCTTCCTCTACGAAAAGCATTCGCCCACCTAGCCAAGGTACGATATGGTAAAGTTTGTCTACCACAAGCTTCCAATAATTCTATATGGCATTGTCGAGCATTTATACCTGAATTATAATGATGCATCATTGTTCGTGTTTACTAAACACATTTAGAGCACCAAAGGTAACAGCCTACAATTAAACTTACTTAAATGTTTTATTACATCACATTATTGTCTTCGGTAATTAGTAGCTGCTTTTTCTTCATTATTATCGGCTTACATGATTTAACGCTGATAGCGCCAAATGCAGGTAGTGTTGCCAGTAATTTTTGTATAGCCCATGTAACTCGATCCTAACAATAGATAATGCCTTTTACCATAATATACAATTAAATAAGCCTCAAACGTCAAGTTCTTTTGGAAGATATATGCTTTCTTGGTTATAAAACCACACGATCCCGTTTCATAAAAATACCCGCAAAGCAAAATTATATGATTTAATTCTAGACAGCAAGACGACTCAAAAGAACTTTTTAAGTGACCAAATATTGTCAGACAATAACAATGCAACCTTAAGGCCTCTTCCGCAATATCCGGATCTGAATCCTATAAAATTAATATGAACAGATCCAAAAAATGGGTAGCTTGCGGAAATGTAACCTTTAAAATGAAAGACAAAATGTTGTGCCGCCAATTGTTGAGCAAATTGGACAAATGGGAAAATTACGTGGATGAAATAAAGCAGGATTATCAGGGAAAAGATGCAGTAACGGAAGAAAACATTGAAAAGATTATAATTGAAGACAATGGAATGGAAACAGTGACGAGGATGGCAGTGATAACGACGGAGATATGTCAGGCATAGAAGAATTAAAATGCTATGTGCGTTCGAGTTATAACACCTATATTTTTTCAGCACTGGGACCAGATAGGAACTTCTGTTTTGTTTTCAAATACAAGTGGACAGAGATGTTAACACTGCACAGTGCACGGGAACGGATACGTCCCCTTCAGCTGCTGTGGTGCGAGCGCTGCGGACACTTAGCACTCGTGGTACCTCTGACTTACTAGAGGAACCTCGGGGCGAACATTCAAGCCCCTCCCTGAATAGGAGTTGTTCGGATTGGGTTGGACTCGAGAAGGCAGTGTGTTCCCGTTACCTGCGGAAGATCGGGTACCTCCGGCCAGGCTTCGGCCGCCCGGAGGGGGCAGAGGGTTGCCTAAAATGTCCGGGGTACTAGCCTGCAGAGCTGGTAGAGGATGTGCTAGACCACCAGACCACCGGGCGGCCCCACCGAGGTTATTCGGTATTCTCCCCTGCACGGTTGATGCAGGTAAGTGGCGTATCCACTTCTACCCGTCTTGACTGTCGATGGGGGGGGGGGGGCTTTTTAGACTCAAGGTATTGCCCTAACAAAAGAAACCCGGATATTTCTATCGCTCCCGGGCTGACAGAGGCCGGAGCCTTCGGACTTTCAGGTAGACCTCCAGGCAAAAAAGTGCATAGAACTTTAGTGGCAGTGACGAGAGTTAGCACTGTTTTTTATATTTAAAATGGTGAGTTTTCATTGTAAGAGCAGCGTGTAATCTTTCGTTTTCTCCATTTTCGTGGTGTGACATCTATTGAAATTCATCGCCAGTTGAGTGAGGCATGTGGTGATGGTATCATGGATGTGTCTAATGTGTGTTCCTGGATGCGACAATTCAATGAAGGCAGAACATCGTGTGACAACAAAACAGGACTGCTACAGCCTCGCACCAGTCGTCTGACGACATGATCCAGCGAGTGGAGAGCTTCGTTTTGGAAGATTGCCGATTGAACGTTACAGACATCGCCTCCAAAATTGGCATTTCCGCGGGATCTGTGCACATAATCTTGCTTGAAGATGTGAACATGCGAAAAGTGTCTTCTTGGAGGATGCAGGAGTTTCTTCGTGACAGCAACTTTGAAGTGATTGCTCATGCTCTCTACTCACCTGACCTGGTTCTTTCCCACGATGAAAGACACTCTCCGTGGGCGCAGATTCACTAGTCGTGCAGATATTGTCTCAACGATTTTCCAGTGGTCAATACACACTCCTAAATAAGCGCTCGCAGCGGCCATATAATCATGGCGTCGACGTTGTGGAAATGTGTACTACTACAGGGAGTTTACATATAGAAGTAACACTAGTTTCACATTTTTCTTGTGACTAATTTTTGTGAGAAAAAAATTGGAGTTGTTATAACTTGAATGCACCTCGTATGATTGAAGTCAAATTGTTTAACTCAGTGTTAAGTTGTGTGCAAGTGAAAAACCTTTCTGGAGCTACATCACTGTTGTGAACATATCGATAAATGGTTTCTGTGTAGCTAATTTTCTTAAGAATTTCTAAGCCTACTGATAACCGTAGTAACTACACTTCCAAATTATGTGTTAGTGAAATAAACAGACACAAGCTTTCTTACTCCTACATCGACTATAGAGGAAGGTTGCATTGGCAGAAAACATTTGGAATCAAGCATTCCACTGCATTCCTAAAGAAAATGCATTTCATTTATTCTCAGATGTATTAGAGATGCTTCCATTCTATATTTTGCTGAAAATATGACGCACAGAACCATAATACTAGATAATCAGACGTTTAAAGTTCATAATATCGACCTACATTTTGTAGCTCTTGGAGAAGTAATAGTTACTTGAAAGTTCAACAATTTAAAACGTTAACAAATGTTACTGAATAATAGTGTTTTGGAAACACTTATGTTTAGAAACTTTATTTGACAGAAGGTTTATAAAAGGGTAGAGCCAGACTGAAAATATCAATGCCATAGAAGGGACCACGGATCTTCTGGTCTCCGTCCAGCCGCTCTAATCCATTGAGCTACTATGGCCAGAGTGCCAACATGACCATAAATTCTCCAACTGACTCATGTTTTTCCCGGTAAACCACTTAGGAGTTCTCATAAACACATGAGACAACTACCTTAATGGCGACTTAGTATGCTGTAAGTACTTTAAGGCGCGGGCTTTATAGTTCGGACCACTATTAGGTAAAATTAATGGAAATTAATTGATCTTTCACACTAGCCGTGTGTAGGATGCATTATGAAAGGGTAGAGCCATACTGAAAAATTCAATGCCCGGGATTTGAACCACGCATCTTCTGGTCTCCGTCCAGCCGCTCTAACCACTGAGCTACTATGGCCAACGTGCCAACATGATTATAAATTCTCCTACAGACTCGTGTTTTTCCCGGTAAACCACTAAGAGATCTCATAAACACATGAGACAACTACCTTAATGGCGACTTACTATGCTGTAAGTACTTTAAGGCCCGGGTTTTATAGTTCGGACCACTATTAGGCACAATTAATGGAAATTAAGCAATCGCGGATCTTCGAGAGACCAGTTCAGCGAACTCATTCAATACTGAATATTTCTGTATTCTCGCATTCGTAACCTTGAGTCCCATGCTTCATAGGTTTCCGGAAGCAATCGCGGATCTTCGATAGTTCGGAAGCACTGGCGGATTCTGTCACGTGAAGTCTCTGTAGAGTGTGAAGCTGCTATGAAGGTTACTGCGGAAGTACAAGAGAGGTTAGAACATGCATCGAAAGGAATATGGCGATCTCGCCTTTGCTTCAAGTATTAATAACTTTGCGATTTTATAATTCACCTAATTATGTGGATAATACATTGTCCACCACCTCCCATCTCGAAACGTTCAAGTCACTGGTCACGTGTCCTTCACTCTTCGTTTTAAATTTACGTACTACTGAGTTAAAACATGCATCGAAAGGAATATGCCGATCTCGCCTTTTCTTCAAGTATTAATAACTTTGCGATTTTATTATTCACTGAATTATGCGGATAATACACTGTCCACCACCTCCCATCTTGAAACGTGGAAGTCACTCGTCACTTGTACTTCTTCATACCTCGTTTTAAATTTACGTAATACTGAAGATGTTTCGTGTTTCTAGTAATGACACGTACATTTGAATTAAATTCGTTTCCAATTTTTTCCCAAGTGACATCTATCTCTTTTACATTCACCGCACCTGTCTTATTTTCAAGATATCCTTACACTTCGTCACCAATTCAATCAACAATTCTTTCTCCATCGATGAGAAAATTGTTTCACGGTTTTTGTTTACGATTATGTTTATCCGCAAATTTTTAGTCGTATGCAGACGAAAATGAAAACAAAAGCGCATCGCAGTACGTTCAGAAAATAATACGACTCATCCATAGCCTTCTATAGCTGTAATATGCACAAGTTTCTTGGCGTTAACACATGTTTGTTAACATTTTCAGGAAAAGGTTGGTGAAGTGCAAGAAATTTAACAGCTTTGTTAGCGCTGTTACAATTGTTACGTTACATTTGCTAACGTCGATTTTAACATCTGTTGGTGAAATCGGGCATAAGTATATTTCAATAATATTGTAACGGGAGCGCTAGAACACCCTGTGAAAGCAGCTGGCAGCGGAAGGTAGGGGAGGTTCGGTTAGCCACACCTCCTCCTCGTTCGTCTTGTAGTGGTGACAGGCTGTGGTCAGGGAAAAAACATGACTGTGTCGCCTGTTTTCTCTACACCTGTTTCTCGATCTTTCTGTTACTAGAACAATCCTGTAAACACCAGAAGGCGGGATATTCCGATATAAAGAGGGTTACAGACAGACGGAGTTA
This sequence comes from Mantis religiosa, assembly GCA_030765055.1. Taxonomy (NCBI): domain Eukaryota; kingdom Metazoa; phylum Arthropoda; class Insecta; order Mantodea; family Mantidae; genus Mantis; species Mantis religiosa. The sequence continues at coordinate 43,304,210 of CM060953.1, forward strand.
GTTAGTTGGTTTTGGTTTAGTCAGTCAGTGGGTTGGTTTTGTCAGTGACTGAGGAGACAGTCGCAGAGTTAGTCAGTGACGTGTTAATGAACGAAAGGATTGTGCAACGGAAGACTGTACGTAACTGGTATGTGCATCGGAGTTTATGTAATCGCGAGGACAAGGAAATTGTAACGGACGAACTGGTGAATTGTAACTGTGTGCAGCAAGTAATTCTGTGTAATTGGCAAGTGTTAAACTGTAAGTCGGTAGAAATAAAGGACATTGTTGAGTGGTGTAATTGGACTTTTTATTTCACGAACCCACAAATTCACACTGGTGTCAGAAGTGGGATAACAACATCGCCGAATATTACAACCATGGACGCGGCATTGGAGAAAATTTTGGAGACGATGATGGAAATGAAGGCGGAACTGAAAGAAATGAAGACGGCCAACGACAACATCGCCGGGAAGATGGAAGAAATGAAGGCCGAACTAATCTCGGAAATGAAGACGGCAAATGAAAACCTCGCTGCAAAAATAGAAGCGGCAAACAACAACCTCATCGCTGAGTTGAAACAAATGAAGACGGCCAACGACAACATCACCGCGGAGATGGAAGAAATGAAGGCCGAGTTAACCACAGAAATGAGAGCAGCGAACGGCAGTCTGGCCACGGAAATGAAGGCGGCGAACGAGGCTCTCGCCGCAAAGTTTGAGGAACGTTTGGCCGGCGTGAGGGATGACGTCGCGAACCTGGGCAAACGGAAGGGTCAAGTAGACGACCGCCTTAATGATTTAGAGGAAAAGGCCGACAACATCGCAAAACCCCTCACCCGCCTGACGGAGGAAAACCGGCCTTATGTGTGGACGGAGGACGCCGAAGACGCTTTCCAGCACCCGAAGGGGACCCTGTGCAGTGCTTCAATTTTGGGTTTCCCACAACCGGGTGGCGCCTTCATTGTGGACACCGACGCCAGCGACCATTGCATTGGAGGTGCTTTATCGCAGATCCAGGACGGCCACGAGCGCACAAGAGTGGAAGAGAAGGAGCGTGCCGCAGCAGTCCGAGTAGTTGTGGCAGTGCCTGCTGAAGGCTGGGATAGCGCAGGCCTGAGGAGGGAGCAGCTGGCGGACGCAGACTTGGGGCCACTCTTGAGGGAAGTGGACGCAGGGACGAGACCGACCTGGGAGGACATCGCACCGAGGAGCGCCACCTACAAGTCGCACTGGGCCCAATGGGACTCGTTGAAGACCAGAGAGGGCGTGCTGTTCCGGGTATGGGAGTCACCCGATGGGAAGGCGCAGAGAGGACAGTTGGTACTTCCCCGGAGCAAGGTCCCGGAAGTCTTGGAGGAAGTGCACGCCGGTACTTCAGGAGGACACCTGGGGGCGAACCGAATGATTCACAAACTACGGCAGCGCTACTTCTGGCTGAGACTCCGAGCAGATGCTGGTGGTACACCTGGACCGCCTCGCACGCTACGATGGGGCTGTTCGAGGCGAACAGCTTTGAGGAGGGAGTAGTGTAACGGGAGCGCTAGAACACCCTGTGAAAGCAGCTGGCAGCGGAAGGTAGGGGAGGTTCGGTTAGCCACACCTCCTCCTCGTTCGTCTTGTAGTGGTGACAGGCTGTGGTCAGGGAAAAAACATGACTGTGTCGCCTGTTTTCTCTACACCTGTTTCTCGATCTTTCTGTTACTAGAACAATCCTGTAAACACCAGAAGGCGGGATATTCCGATATAAAGAGGGTTACAGACAGACGGAGTTAGTTAGTTGGTTTTGGTTTAGTCAGTCAGTGAGTTGGTTTTGTCAGTGAGTGAGGAGACAGTCGCAGAGTTAGTCAGTGACGTGTTAATGAACGAAAGGATTGTGCAACGGAAGACTGTACGTAACTGGTATGTGCATCGGAGTTTATGTAATCGCGAGGACAAGGAAATTGTAACGGACGAACTGGTGAATTGTAACTGTGTGCAGCAAGTAATTCTGTGTAATTGGCAAGTGTTAAACTGTAAGTCGGTAGAAATAAAGGACATTGTTGAGTGGTGTAATTGGACTTTTTATTTCACGAACCCACAAAGTCACAATATTATCAATAGTCTTTTAAGTAAATTGGTATTTAGTGATGACAAATAGGAGGTTCTTGTTGTGAAGTTTTAAGTTATTAGCAAAAATGTTGAATTGCATACGTTTTCCATTTGATTAACAATTCACGCGGTGTTGCCCAGTCTACGAAAAATTGGAACGTCTGCGTGGACAGGAAAAATGCTTGTAAACATCAGTCTTGCAGTGCAAGAAGGGCCTAAGTGTAACTGTACAGTAGAAACAGAACTGAAGAGTAGCTTTAGTTCTTTGAGTTATGTGGAATAACTAAATATAATTAAACATGACAAGACAAAAAAGTTTCTAAATAATGCTATCGGCATATAAAGTAAAGGTTTTAAAATCTCTGTGCCCACTTTAATGAATATATGTATGATCCAGCTCTATGTATATGAAGATTGCGGAAATTGTTTTGTTGCGCATATAAAAATGCATTATTCTAACTTATTTTAATGAAAATTATTACATTGAGCTGTCCTCGCTTTCAAAGTCACACCTCACCACTGGACAAATGATATACTAGATAATAATTCAAATTTAGTTTTTGCACCGATTTTAGAATGAAGAGTTGTTCTCCTCAAAAAGCAAAAGAGCAGCGTTCCACACACTTTGTGTTATCAGAATATTCATATTTTGGTTACATGTTTGCAAAGGGACAGGCTCATCCTTACTGGAAAACAGTTACAAGCAGTAGATTTTACTGGCCGTCACCTTTAAAACTTTTTCTGGTATTCACAACTCAATATTTGCAGCCTTAAAGTTTCAAAACCATTACAGTTCTCCTAAGGCAGAAGCGTCCTCTGTCTTTAAACTTTGGAATTTAAACAATATTGGTCAAACAATAACTGAAATAAACGTTGTTTATACAGGAATACCAGTTTTCTTCTAGAAAATAGTTTTACTTTCTCTGCCAGGTACACGGTATGAAGATAAGGTATTTCATTATTTCACCAAAAGCTTTACATTTCACCCAATATGTACGTTTTGAAAACCGCTGAATAAAATAAATTTTAGAAAAACTTTCCGGGCGCGTGTCTATGTATCGTATGTGTGTGTGTGTGTTTGTGTGTGTGTGTGTGTGTGTGTGTGTGTGTGTGTGTGTGTGTGTGTGTAAACAACATAACTAAGAACCTTGAAGTCGGTTAACACAAAAATTAAGTTCAGTATCTTCCACGGATATGACATGAACATTTTTATAAAAATACACTCTTCTAAAACTAGCAAGGAAGCTTGTTCAAAATTTTTGTTTTCCTCGAAAATACTCTAACGATTTTCATAAATGTCATATGTTTAATCTATTGTGACTTTGTGGGTTCCTAAAATTAAAAGCCTAGTTTGCAGTCTGTGTCGTGTGTCGTCTGACCACACGTCCACACAGCTGCACACTAGAACTGTCCATTGACAACTGGCTAGCAAACCTCCATGTCTCTTATTTATGCCCGAGTCATTGTTTCTGGAAAGTTGCCGAAGCTTCACGGACTTTCAAGGCGCAGCGAGAAATTCCAGACTATTTCCGTTTCTTTCCCTCTCGGTAGGCGTTCACCGTGATAGGCGTGGTTTGGGGCACTTCCTGTCTCGTTCTTTCCCCGTTTTCCTCTCTCTCAGCGTTCGCCTACGCACGAGTCGGCAAAACAATGCCTGACGACAATAGTTTCATGACAATTGAAATGTATGTCTTGAATTTCATAGCGATGTTTTCTGAAATTCTCGTCATTCCGTATCACTTTTGGAAACTGATAAACCGTAAAATATGGACAAAACCTTAATACATAAAGAATATATAGTATAGCAACGCAAAGAAAATCCCTGTAAGGAATGTGCTGTGGGACAAGGACAGCGAATGTGTGTGGCAGAGAACGCCTGCTATACAAGGAGCAGACCGTTAAAACAGTATGCGCCCTATTCACTCTGTACATTAGAGCCGAGAAGATTCATTCACAAAAGTAGAAGCCGTCAGAATGTTTTTGAATAGTCTGTAACTGTACTGACATGGGATGTCATAAACCTGTCCAGGGAGGGTGTGGGGATCTTCGGCCAACCCCCTGCGTCTCGCCCCTCGGAGACCTTCCCTCCTGTGGAGGAGTATAGATATCGTTAAATCACACAATTTATCTGAAGTAAGGTTTTATTATTATTAATTTTTTTAATACAAAGTCATGTGTGAGATATTATTGATTTGATTTTCAATTGATATTATTGATTTTTCCCAAACAGGAAGGCGTTATTCTTATGCCCTGTCAATGCAAATAAAATAAAATTTCAAATCAGAAAGATAACGAAGAGCTGTTAAAATATCGTCGCGTAACCCTCCAACAGTTCCGTATTTCTATTTATCACAAGGAAATATCTAATAAGACTATTTATAGTAAGATGTATCACAATTAACATGAAGCAGTATGTAAGGTCGCTGCCCTGCACTGCCGTGGCTCCGTGGGACGGACGGCTCCCTCTGTCTCCTCTCACCTCATCCTTCCTCCTGGAGATACCAATAGAACAAGCCTGGTCGCCCTGCCAAATCGCCTCCACAGTAACCCTATAGCAGTAGCAGAATAGGGTTTTGCAAGCATGGTTTGTTTGAAGAATAATCAGAGAAGATGTTGAGATGTCAGATTTTTTATTTCGGAATTTGCATTAGTAAAGAAATATCGTTATATATGTAGTGTATAATACAACTCTGTGTGTTTCCTTTATAGCTCTAGGATAACCACATTTGTTGCTATATTTCTGCAGCAAATTTATTTTCTTAGCCTAGGTCACCGATCTAGAACCTAAGGATTATTTTTTTAATAGCAGATGTAATTAAAATATATCGATCGTTACTCATCCCTTCATCTGAGTAAAGCAATCTCAGTGATACAAAGCACGTAGAAGAATTTCTTCACAAGAACATAGTTTTAATAAATTCTTCTCTGGTGTTAACCTCTAAAGCACCGCTGTACACAGGTCAGTGAGTGGTTATGCTAGGTCAATGCACTTTTCTCAAAGACTCCAAGAAAGAATTAAAACTGTTCAGTAACCAGACAAAACGGTAGTTTCCAGTATAACAGTACTGTCTAGAGCACCGAGTCTGTTGACAGCAAAGATGACATGTTCATTCCTGATGCTATCCCGAGATAAACACAGATTCCAGGTCGACCGCCACTTAAATGCATAAAGATTCTAGGGAGGTTGGAATTATATAAAACGGTATGAACATTATGGGCTGCGCCACATGCTGAGATGAAAATTAACTGATCTTTGGAGAACAACGAATAGATTTCAAACCAAATCTGACATGTGTTTCAATTTTAAGGAAAGCTCGTAACATGTAACGAGCGAGGTACCTCTTTTTCTATTTCTGTCGAGCCGAGCATTCAGATTTTTGTTCCAGTTCTCCCACAGAATGATAGAAAAAGCTTGGATTAGTTCTCCATATACCACGAACTTCCTGCCACATCAATGCCTTACAGCGTTGTAGGACCAGGTGACGGAGTTTGGTATGTTGCGGCAGAATGGTTGACAACGCTATGGTAAGATTCTCCCTGGCATTTGGAGGGGCTATTTGGTGCCCATTCCTTCCATTAAATAAAAAGTAATTAATTCGCCAACAATTTTTTAATGAAAGGTAACATATTTAACTTATTTCATTTACCTCTGTTTCATTTATTCTTCTACTTTTTAAACAATTCATGTTAAGTGAAACTTATTTTAGATAATGTAAATCATATACTCATCAAATAAATTAATAATTCATTGCATTACTAATTAATAAAAATTAAAAATGTATATACTTTATTACATTTAAATTTATTTATTTTATTTTAATCGATTTAAAAATTAATGCATTTAATTTTAAAGTATTTTAAATTAATGTGATTAATTGTATTTTTAGATAATTTTTGAACTTTAATATATTATTTTATTATCTATATGTTCATACTTCTCTTCCTTCTTTATTCACTTAACATATTTCATCTCTATGATTTCACTAAAATACACATTCCAACTTTGCTCCAATCAACAGCTTTTAATCTTCGCTGCTTTCCAAGCCTCATTCCACGTTAACTGCTCTCCCTATTGCTTCTCGATATTCTGTCTTGTACCTCTCAACTTCTTATAGGTCTACACTTAAATGACCCTTCTTTTTGCCCATTCTTAACTCAGTTAAGTATGGAATTCTGCTTGTGCTTGTCGGTTTAATTCAACCAACTCCATTACTTCTGAAATTTATTTATGTTATTATGTGTTACTTTAAACTCATCTCACCGATATTATTTTTTCTGCCGTTCTATTCCTTCTGACCTTCTAATTGCCTTTTCCAAATTTGCACGTACATATTGGATTTTCATTTTCTCAGTATTTCACATATGGTACACAACCAACCAAAGAGAAAAGGCTACGTCATCACGAATTCCGTTTAAGGTGCTTAAATATAACATTGGCCTGTTGTCTGACATTCTGTATCGAAAGGGTATCTAATTCATTAATTCATTAATTAATTCATTCATAATTCTTCATTTTACTTACTTACTCACTCACCCACTCACTCACCCACCCACCCACTCAGTCACCCACCCACCGATCCACTGACCCACTCACTTACCCACTTACCCACCCACATACCCACTTACCCATCCACCCACTTACCCACCTATCCACCCACCCACTTACCCACTTACCCATCCACCTACTTACCCACCTACCCACCCACCCACTTACCCACTTACCCACCCACCCACTTATCCGCTGACCCACTCACCCATCCACTTACCCACCCACTTACCCACTTACTCACTCACCCAGTTACCCACTCACCCACCCACCCATCCATTGACCCACCCACTAACCCACTTACCCACTTACCCACTGGCGCAGCCACCCACTTACACACCCACCCACTTACCCACTTACTCACCCACTCACTCACCCACCCACCCACTCACTCACCCACCCACCCACTGACCCACACACCCACCCACTTACCCACTTACCCACCCACTCACCCACTCACTCACTTAATCACTTACTTACTCACTCACTTACTCACTCACTTACTCACCTACTTACTCACTTACTTACTCACTCACTCACTTACTTACTCACTCACTTACTTACTCACTTACTTACTCACTCACTCACTTACTTACTCACTCACTTATTCACTCACTTACTTACTCACTTACTTACTCACTCACTTACTTACACTCTTACTCACTCACTTACTAACTCACTTACTCACTTAATTACTCACTCACTTACTTACTGACTTACTTACTTACTCACTTATTTACTCACTCACTTACTTATTTAATCACTCACTTATTTACGCACACACTTACTCACTTACTCACGCTCTCATTCACTCACTCACTTATTTATTTTGTTTTTTGTTTATTTATTTATTTTATTTATTTATTTACTTATTTACTTATTTATGTATGTATTTATTTATTTATTCATTCATTTATTTATTTATTCTTCATTCATTTATTCAATGTGAACATTACAGATTTTCCCAATTAAAATGTTCGCTATTAAGTTACAGTATTAACAAAATGTATCAAAAGCAACACAAAATTAATTACAGAATAAATGATAACTAAACGAAAACAAAAGAATGTTGGTAACATTGGTTCACATGTACAGTAAGGCAAATCATTCTACTTTTGATAATAAATAATCACAGGAAAAAGCAAAGTTTCTGATTTTCATACTAAATATATCAATGTTTAAGGGATGTAATTTATTGTATAATGACTGCATGCTATAGCATAGGTGAATATTTATAGGAATCAGTATTAACCTTTTGAGGAAGAAAATTATTACGAAATTTATTAGATGCAACATTCGGAACGTAAAAACGTTTTAATTATTTCAGGTTGGGGTCATCGAGAATTCATTAAGAATAATAGTTTCTTCGCTCTGAGACATGTTCTGGTGTGGTTTTTGTGTTTAGCGGTCGTTTTTATCACCTGCAGACGATATCGCCTAACCTGGATACTCATTTTATATGAAAATAAATGATAATTGAGAATGAAAATTTGTAAAGAAATGAACTCTCATTTAGTGTGAGAACTAATTAATCTGAAACCCATGGAGAACGTCCAGCCGCTCTGGAGACCAGAAGATCCGTGGTTTAAATCTCGGCTATGACATTGAATTTTTCAGTCTGCTCTACCCTTTCATAGTGCGTCCTACACACGGCTAGTGTGAAAGAACAATTAATTTCCATTAATTGTACCTAATAGTAGTCCAAACTATAAAGCCCGGGCCCTAAAGTACTTACAGCATAGTAAGTCGTCATAAAGGTAGCTGTCTCATGTATTTATGAGAACTCTTAGTGGTTTACCGGGAAAAACACGAGTCAGTTGCAGAATTTAATGTCATATTTGCACGTTGGCCATAGTAGCTCAATGGTTTAGAGCTGCTGGATGGAGACCAGAACATCCGTGGTTCAAATCTCGGCTATGACATTGAATTTTTCAGTCTAGCTCTATCCTTTCATAGTGTGTCCTACACACGGCTAGTGTGAAAGAACAATTAATTTCCAATAATTGACCTAATAGTGGTCCGAACTATAAAGCCCGGGCCCTAAAGTACTTATAGCATAGTAAGTCGTCATTAAGGTAGTAGTCTCATGTGTTTATGAGAACTCCTAGTGGTTTACCGGGAAAAACACGAGTCAGTTGGAGAATTTAATGTCATGTCGGCACGTTGACTGCAGTAGCTCAATGGTTTAGAGCTGCTGGATGGAGACCAGAAGATACGTGGTTCATATCCCGGCTATGGTATTGCATTTTTCAGTCTGGCTCTACCCTTTCATAGTAGGGAAGGTTAAGGAAAGCATTGCCCATTGCCCAGTAATAATGAACGAAGAGATTCCTGGTCTTTGAATGCGGGTGATTTAACGGTTGGAGTAATTTCTGTAATCGGTCTACAAAATTCAATTGAGGCAATAAAAACTAATGATATTTAAACGAGGATGGATATTGAAGAAAGGAGAGGAGTGGTTCATAGGAGATCAAAAATTAGAAGTGGTAAAGGAATATGACCATTTAGGTGTAAGGATGTCCAGCAATGGAGGGTGGATCGCACAAGTCAGAAAAGTGATAGCTAAATGGTAGGGCGGCAATTACAGGGGTAAGAATATGTAAACATAAACTAGAAATGTCAGTTACATAGAATCTAGGACAACGTACGCAGTGGAGTAATGGTGCACATCAGTGATAGGTACACCATTAGACAAGATCTATGGATTGTTTTGCAAAGATCTACTAGGGTTGCCAAAATCGGCACCAAGAGAAGTGGCATTACTCGAGTTGGGTAATACAAAAAGGAGGGGAATAATAGAGAAAATACTGAAGTTCTGGAATAAGTGTATTAAAGGGCAGAAAGGGGTATTATTGAATCTGTGCATGAAGCAACAGAAAAGCATTAAGAACACAAATAGTTGGTGGTCGGAATTGGAAACAATGGTATCGACGATAGGCATGGGAGATTTATGGAGGGCAGAGTAGTCAAATCATGGCGGGTTTTGGAAGTAAGTGAGAACCAGGGTACAAGACATAGATAGGCAGGAGATTTGGGAATGTATAGAAGAAAAGAAATCTTTGAAACTCTATAAGCAATTAAAGACAGAATGGGGTAGGAAAAAATATATAAATCAATGTGACAAAACTGGAAGAGAAGGAATAGCATGGATGAAAGTAGGAAAAATATATCTAAAAGTGTTGAGAATTAATGAGGTAGGGATATGTAAATTTTGTGGAGAGGAAGAGAGCACTGTTCATTATCTAACAGAATGTAAGGAGTTAACAAATTGCAGGAGAAAAATATGGGATAAGAAATGAGACAGTGTGAGCAAAGAGGTAGTGGCGTGACGCATGTTAACGGGCATGGGTGAGAAAAGTGGATTAGGGTTAACGAAGCGAAGATCAAGAAGAAATGACACCAAGCTGCTCAGGAAAACCAAAGGCTTATGGATATGGGACCTGAGTCAGCGAGTAAATCTTAAGGTCAACAATTTCATGTATTTGTGCAGGAGAATAGTACATGTTCGACGTTAAAGTCATTGTAATGAAATTGTAATGGAAACTGTACAAATAAATATTAAATATCAAGTAAACCGCAGTACTCGTATTGATTGGAAGGTGTTGTAGCTGCTCGGAATTCATCAATGCAGCGGCCATTTGTCATCTCACATATCATTTACCACATGTTCCTAACCCGATTCATGCATCACTGTTGTAACATCAATACAGGTAGCGTGTTACCGTCTTACACCACAAGGAAAGATTTATTAGTTCTCCGACGCGAACTTGAAAAGAATTTCATAACAGCTTCTGCATCACCAGGACATAGGCCTAAAAAATCTCTAGAGCCAAAACATCATTTGTTTAATCGCTAATAAGACTAAAGTCCAACTTCATCAACAGATGTTAACACAACGCGGCTGTTAGTCTATTATGTGTTTCAAATGGGAAGAGTTCTGGAGTCCAGCTAATCAGATGCCGTATCACACTCAGCGTTGCCAGCCTGTTACCCCACTCCTTCTATATTTCCCTCTCTCTCTCTCTCTCTCTCTCTCTCTCTCTCTCTCTCTCTCTCTCTCTCTCTCTCTCTCTCTCTCTCTCTCTCTCTCTCTCTCTCTCTCTCTCTCTCTCTCCCTCTCTCTCGCACACTCATACAACATGCAGGTCTGCTTGGCGCAGACGTAAGGGTAAGCAAATTATATTTTACAAATTTTACAACGATGCGATTGCCAAAATCAAAATTGGAAAAAGCATTTTCGCAAATTATTTATATTTTAAATAACTATAATTATAGTTTATGAATTACCTGTTTTTCTATTCCAATAGAACTGCCACTGACTCATCCTTATTGCTGCTAATGTCACTTCCGTTAAGAGACAATTCATCATTGTCACTGTCTTCATCGCCTGAGTCTTGCAAATTTATGATTATACGTTCCAAAATCTCGTCACGTGCTATTTCTATCTTAGAATCGTCTTCTTGAAGGTTTTCTGCATGCCTCACGCAGTTTTTCCAGTCCTGTTGTGTTACCTTGTCAATTTCTTCGTGAACAAGTCGTTCAACGTCCGTCAGTTTAAAAGTATTATTTCTGTTTGCAACCCCCCTTTTTATTTGAGCCCACACCAACTCAGTTGGATTATATTGGCAGTGGTAAGGTGGGAGGCATATTACCTCGTGTACCATTTCAATTGCACGTTGATCCAGCCGATACACTTTTTTCCGTGTTTTAAATGGAAGTACTCTTTGCAATAACTCATTTTTAGTTTCTGTTTCGGAAAATTTTTGAAGAACGTGTACACTATCAAATAATACTTCGAGCCTGACTTCGCAATAACTGCCTTTTTGACTGGCTACTAAATTCACGTCGAAAAGCCATTGCGCTATTTAACTCTTACACTACTGTTGTGTAAGGAACAACTGAATGATATTGATCTGAACTCTCCAGAGTAAATAAACACTTCTTATCCAGCATTCATTCATAAACGTAAGCATACAGCATTCAACAGGCTAACAGGAAATGAAGAGTTGGCTCTTTCTCGAATTTAACACCTTGACTTATTCACAGTAATTCTTTAATCACATCATGTCAGTTATTTAAATTTCAGTTCCGAGTGATTAAAAGTATATGTATATACATACCAACCACTTTGAACTCTCTAGAGTACATAGAAATTACCAACTATGCATAAACAAAGATATAATGTGACCAGACACGTTCTGCCAGGGCAGCAGGAAATTTGTTTCCTTCTTCTTCTTCTTCACTTCATGGCATAGGCAATCAAGTGCCTGTTCCGCCTTCGAAGTCCTCCAGCCATCGTTTCCTGGGTCTGCCCACCGATCTCCTACCTTTAGGATGATACTGTAATATTTGTTTTGTAAGTCTATTATCTGGCATTCTTTCAACATGCTCCTTCCTTTTTTGTTTGAAATCTTTTAACCAATCATTCATACTAAAAATGTCCAGCTCTTCTCTTATATTTTCAATTCTTATTAAGTCCCTCTTCGTGCATCCTTTCACACTTCTCAAGAATTTCATTTCTGAAGCCTGTATTTTACTCAGTTGCTTTTTAGTTAACGTCCAAGTCTCACTTCCGTATTTCAGTATAGGTACAGCCATAACTTTGCAGAACTTTTATTTTGTTTCTTTACGTATTTTGTTTCTAAATGTTCAATTTATTGTTCCACACACTCTTTGAAATTTGCATATTTTATTGTAGACATCATATTCCTTGTCATAACTAACATCAGTTCCCAAGTAGTTAAAATGACTTACCTGTTCAACGCAACAATCATTTATAACTATTTTTGTTCTAATTGGCTCTTTCTCAATGAATGCCATTACCTTTGATTTTATAAAAGAAATGTTCATATTATATTGCTTACAAAGTTCACTAAGTTTAAAAATAGATTTTTGCAGGGCAGACTCGCTATTTAAATTTGTTTCCTCTCGCTCGAATTGGCTTATTCAAACGTCATGTCAAACATTTACGTTCCAGTTCTGAGTAATTTCAAATATACGTACACGCATACATTCCAACCAATAATGATATTCATACAGTGCTTACGTCGCGATTTATTGTTATAATACAGGTAATATTGGTGTATTTATTTGTATTAGAAAAGCTATTTGAGCTAAAAATATGGGGTTTTCATGGTTATGTTGGATATATTACTGTCTACCTTCCACATGGATCAGTTCTGGCAAAATCGTAATTTTTGTCTTAGCGCAAATAGTATTTCATACAGATCGATTAGGTTGGCGCTCGTCACACACAACTTAGCGGGAATGCAATACAACAACACCGCAGGACTCCGATTGGTTGCTCACCCAGTAGCGCTCAGGGACAAACACCTTCCCATAGGAAACACATAATAATTACCAATAGTTATAACTAAAATTGCATAACACCAACACTGTACGCTTAACACTCGTGTTAAACCTCTTGTTAAACTAACAAGCTATATTTTTGCTGTTATGTTGTTAATATTATTGCAGAATTGTCAAGATGGCGGGCGTGAACATAGCTTTTCATGTCAATTTGCTATATTTAGAAATGATACTTAGGAGCTGGCAGAGGAAGATTTTCTATAGAGGTATAGACTGCAGAAACAAGTTGTTATGAAGGTTACTGAGGCAGTACAAGAGAGGTTAGAATAAGCCGAACTCGCCTTTGCTTCAAGTCAGACGTGTGAGAGCGAGCACCATCATATAACACAACTTCTTAAGCATGTGGAAAATCGTACCAGGAGTAACTCCAGCTTCCTTGCTAGTTCAACACAAGACTAATAACGATGTTCTTGGCATTCACATGCACATCATCACTTGCTGATTGTGGTGTGTCAGCTCCATGCTTTTGATGAACGTTTTCCCTTCCTCTACAAAATGCATTTGGCCACTTAGCCACGTTACGCTATGGTAAAATCTGTCCACCAAAAGCTTCCAATAATTCTGTATGGCATTGTCGAGCATTGATTACTCTTGTAACTTGAATTTTAATGAAGCATCTTTATTCGTATTTGCTAAACATATTTAATCCTTGTTTCACATAAGCTTGCCCCGTATCTCTTAACGGTCACGTGACCTAATCACCCCACCTCCCCTGCTATTGCAGTATAGACTGTGGTGCGGTAAAATTTAGTTCGTTATTTAACTTGGTGATATATCTTTATATGTTGGAAGATAATTGTCAAATTTATATTTTCGTAAACGTTTTAATTAAATATATTACGCAACAGAGTTGATTTATCTGAAATGCATGTTAATTCTTAAACGAAGTAAAGAGGAGGTTCGTTTGCTCTCAAGGACATGGCACGATACCACGTGATTTAGCGATAGTGATGTCATATTTGTTTATATGACTTTTATCACTGACCTTGTTTTGAACTGGATTAGTCATATATCGTCATTCGAAGGTGTGTTGTGTCTAGTGCGAGAGCTAAATTATTTTATTGATCGTTTATTGCGCGTGTACTTATTATATGTATAATGGCAGAGTCTAGCGCCAGTTTTTCGCTGAAGCATCGCAAGCGGCGAAAAAAGAATAGTGTTGCATGTGTTTAATGCACTCACAGAGAGGAATCCGTCTTTGTCAGTGAAAGAAGTCGAGCAACTGTGCTCTGAACTTACAGGTGTGAGAGTTAGATGCGTAGGAACATCGCGACATGAAATTGAGACAACAGGAAAACTTACTACTCCAAGGGCGGTATTGCTGTGTGGCGTAGACGTTATTTAAGGACAATCAGACTGTACCGGGATACAAATCGCAAAATACCTTGACGAGACTTGGGTGAATGAAGGACACACGACAAGTATGGCGTGACACGACTTTTAAGACTGAAACATAAGCATTTTTGCAAGGTATGTGTGCTGATTTTAAAAAATCCCAGTGGAAAAAGCCGAAGGCCTTTCATTATAAACCTGTTTCAGTTTCATTGCTCATTCATTCAGTTTCAACTTGCTCAGTTTCATTATAAACTTCATTATTCTTGCACGCCTTCATATTATTTGTATGATTTTATCTATCTTCCTGGCAGATATTGTGATGTTTACTGCAGTTTTAAATGTGAGGGGAAGGCACCGCCTATGGCCTACGGCGGGAATGCATTAGCCAATTCTGATGAGGGGGAAGGTAGCTGCACGCGGAGTGATACATGTCAGCGGGAGAAGGTTATACGAAACAGAGATTAGAGTACTAAATATAATAGCCCGCCTCAGTAGCGTAGATGGTAGCGTGTCTGGCTCACGTTTAAGGGATCCCGAGTTCGAATCTCGAACAGGGTGAGTTACCTGGACAAGGTTTTCTGGGGTTCTCCCTTATCCTCAAAGACGAATGTCGGGTAACTCTAAGTTCTATAGACTCTGGGGTCATTTGAGCATCATTTCACCCATTCCATTCATCGTCCGATATGACTTAACGTTGGAGGACGTAAATGACAAAAAAAAAAAAAAAAAAAAAAAAAAAAAAAAAAAAAAAAAGATATCCTACTCTTAATCTTACTAAAAATGTCTTATTAAATAAAATTATAGTCTTTAAACTCACAGTTAAGAAACATTAAATGTTCTTATTTTTCATTTTTATGTATATTTCGAGAATATATATTCAAAATCATAATTAATAAACTAAATTAAAAATTAGCCAAATTAATCACCGCAGATCTTCATCCAGCAAAATCCCAAAGTGGATCTGATTAATCTTCGTTTATCCTTCAAGGACCCAAATGACCTAGCTAAAACACCACACACACATACACACACACACACACACACACACACACACACACACACACACACACACACACACACTCACTCACTCACACTCTTTAGCCTTCAATTTTGTTGATACGTTTCCGCATCCTTAGGGCGTGAGATCTCAAGCAGTTTCTGGAGGTTTCATAGCTGACCAGCAGCTTCACGTAGTCCGGTACTCCGAGCTGGCCATAGCAAGAATGGAGTTCCTTTTTCTACGAACCAATCATAGTTGTTCCTAAACTACATCGTGGTGCATTGTCCCAAGTACTCAAGTAACCCCTTAAGCTTCCTCGTTACTTTTAATCAGTCCTTGCAGCCTCTTCTTGAAATTATTTATTGTTTGTCAACATGTTCCACTGGCACCCATTGTTGCACTTCCTCTATGAGGTCAACAGCACGTGTACATACCAATAATCTCTCACTTTAATGATTCTGAAGCTTCCCTCCATCACCTCACACTGTCACTTTATCTATTAAAACCTTCTGCAATAGGTTTTGTTACACTTGTATAGTTTTTAGAAAGTTTTATATCTGGCTTTTGCCATGACTAGTTTTTTAAAGGGCGCTAATGACCGCCGTAGTTGAGCGCCCTTATATATATCATCATTCCTCAGATAGATAACATATGCATCAAGGAAAAAAGTCATGTGTCCCATCTGGTGAGTGAAACTTGAACTATTGGCTCCCTGCCGTTTGGTCACGACAGCTAGTTCGGAAACAAAGATAGCCCTGCATAAGCATGACACTATTATTTTGGTCATCTTTTTCACAGTTTTAAAATATGCAAAATATTTTAAAGTGATATGGAAATGTTTATGATTTCTTACTATAACAAAGAGTTCAAGGGATTTATATAATTTTGGGAAAAAATTAGCATTCAGATAAAGAAGTTTACTCAATGTGTGCAATTAATCTGTGGGCCGCGCCATGGCAGAGCGGCTAGATGGTTTGACTCTCATGAAGGCGGCCCGGGTTCGATCCCAGGCGCCTGCCAAAGTGAGATTTTTGGTGGAGAACACGGCGAATTTATCTTCCCCGCCCTCATTCCTCTCTCTACTTTTTTATCTATGTATTTTTTTCCTTTTATTTTATCTTAATTAAACGGTTTTTCATTATTTCCGTTTATTTTGTTATCTGTTTTCCTTAGTTTCACACATATTCACTATACACATAAACACCTATGCCGAAGGCGGGACTCGAACCCGCGACCCTCTAAGCGATGGGGAGACCGGGCTGATCACCCATCCTTGGATTTCTGTCTCTGATCCACAGTTGTGGCTTCCTCACTCGACGCCTAAAATAGCATAAGGGGTAGAGGACCATACCAAGAGAAGAAATCGACGAAATAAATCTTTAATATGAAGTGTTGTACTTTTTCAATATGTTTAATATATTATTTATAATTCGAAACTTAAAAGTCTCAATACCTATTCTTTATATAAACCAGTGTCGAAGAGATTAAAATTCATAGTTGAAGTACATGTAGCATTTGTTTCTTTTTTAGTTAACCATTTTGTAACGTTCTCTTGTTTCTGGCTGCCCGGATTCGATCCCAAGAGCCCGCAAAAGTGAGACAACACAGCGCTAGGGCGGGTATTTTCCGGTATCTCCGGTTTCCCCCGCCATCTCATTCCACCGGTGTTCCATCTTCATCTCATGTATCATCAGTATCGCCGCCTGTGGTGCCGCATGCAGTAAAAGCGAGCGTAAAACACTACGCTACACATTATTTGTTTCTGGTTTAAATATTCCTGTATGTATGTTTTTCTCAAATAGAAAGTTATTCGTTTTGTTACTGTGTGTTGCTGTTTTTTCTCCTGCATCATGTGTATGGAACCTACCAAATTCTGGAAATTTTTTATTTAATGCTTACTTCCTGTGCTGTGACATGTTGCCCCATTTTGCACATTCTGCTGATCTAAGAGAACAGCATTATGCGACATTTCACATGACTTCAGCTTATGACAGTTTCCTATTCCCTCATGTCGATCACGTGCAGGTGGCTGGATACGAACTTTGCTAAGTAACCTGAGCCTACTGAATCAGCACCCTTTGTCAGTCAAAATGTCCTAAGCCTCCTGGGAACGTTGACGTTGTGTGGGAAATGTTTATGTAGCTTTTTGTAGCGTGGGAATGCTGATTAGGCACTAGGACGCCATTTTTGTAGAATCCATATTTAAGTACTCCTTAAGCCAGCAGCGAAAGGATAAAGACAGTATGGGTTAGACAGTGTAGGTTTGAGAGTCAGACAGCCAGCGAGATCCACAACCATACACGATGAGGTAACTCCAAGGTAAGCTTGTGTGGGGCCTCAATATAATTATGTAATTTTATCACCATATCACTCCTAAGTCTCCTAAAGACTGTGGAAGTGCCCTGTACTTCAACATAGTAACTAAAATACAGTAAATTGATTTAGTATGGACGTCAGTGTTGTCTACAGTTTACTACCACATGCCTTCCTTATCTCTTTAGTTATGCCTCTAGTTACGGGTAAGATTGTGAACCGCAAGTCCTACAAAATTCTAACGCAGCAGTTGGTACAGTCACTAGGTTTAAATTTACCATATGTAACAATAAAAAGAGAATATAATTACAAAACCGTCCCAAACTTCGTTGTATCTATAAGAAAATTTGTAATAAAAGCTTTCTTTCTACTAGTGTTTTTCTTGACTAATATGAAGAATACAGGAAAACAAGTCTGCTTAATATTTTTCTGATAAATGGGTAGAGAGAGTCATGTAAATGTAAAGTATCGGGTTTCTTTTTAGGCATGATGTTCTAGAAAACATACGGTGGTCTTCGAAACATTCATTTTCAATGAAATCCCTATATAATATTTTTCCTAGTAAAACAAAACCGGTATAACTTATTCCATTGACACATACATAATAACAAGAATTGTTGCACGCGTTCATTATAAGTAGCACGTGTATGTTTGAAGGAAGTATTTAAATGTTTTAAGAGGGACCTAATAAATATAATACACATAAAATGTATGCTTATATAAACAACTGGTGCTTATATGAAATTGTATTAGTTTTTGAAAACCAGGAGCACAATTAATTTTTGTAGAAAACAGAAGCTTATTTCTGTTTTAGTTTTACTGTACGAGCAGATAAGAGTTCTAATATAAAAGGGACTTTTTAAATCGATTATAATACCTCCTGAATATTTTACCACCACAAGGTTTCTGTTTAAAAATCTAAAAACTAAGAGAATAAATCATCGGTGTTAGAGAAACAAAACACTTGAGGCATTCTTTCTTTTAAAGGTAGGAGTGGTAGGTTCGGAACTGAATGGTCATTCCAGGAAGGTTCAACACCCTCGGAATCGGTTTCGATTTCCGCCTTAGTCTTCTGCATCATTGCCTTACGTTTACTGATGAAGGTACCGCAGAAAACGAAGAGGGCGGTGTCCAAATAACCTTGTCGTAAAACCCAACACCTTCTTTACATATCTCTGTCTGCATACCAACAATTTTTGCAGGAGTATGGTAATAAGCCTTTTAAATCACAGCAAGCTCGTAAACATTTAAAAGTTTGCAAGGAAAACTTTCTATTTTAATAAGTATATGAATTTATAAGCGAAAATCGTTTACGAGTAAGCAACAGCTACACTTCTTTATTCATTATCTCTCATTCATTAACTCTCTTGCTCTCCAATATTTCTGTGTAGTGGGTCCGGCAGGTAGGGCTTCACAAGTTAAAAGATGTTCTTCAGTCATTTCCTCTTCTTTGTTGCACAGAGGGCAATTTGGACTTGTATCAATTCCTATTCTGTGTAAGTGTTTGGCCAAATAATCATGTTCCGTAAGTAATCTAAAATTTGCTACTGCAGCTTTACGTGGGATTTCTGGAATAATTTCTGGATTTTTAATTAAAATGTTCCATTTTTTATCTTTGGCTTTGTTATATATTGATTGGTTTTGTTTGTTTTTATATTTGTTTTTAATTAATTTTTCGGATGTAAAGGGTAAGTTTTTACTTTTGTTCTGAATTCAATTTGCACCTTTTTTGGCAAAAAAATCAGCTGATTCATTTCCAGCAATTCCACAATGTGCAGGTATCCACTGTAATATAATCTTTTTCTGTAGTTTTTGAAGTTGTTGGATCATTTTGTGACATTCTTTAATTTGGATTGACCTCATTTTATACGACCTTATTGCACATAATGCTGCTTTAGAATCAGAAAGTATGACAACATTTTTGTATTTATCTATTCTGTATAGAAGGCGTTGGAGTGAAATATGAATAGCCGTTATTTTCTGTATCAAAATTTGTTGTGTGGTATCCTGCTGGTTGATAGAATGAGAACAGTGCACACTTAATTCCTACTCCTGAGTTGTTGTCCAAGTTAGATCCATCTGTGTAGATATGTAACCATTCTTCAGGTGGGTATCTATTGTTCACAGTTTCTAATGCTAGTGCTTTTAGTACAGGTTTGGAAGTTTCAGATTTTGTAACTATTTGTTCTAAATCTAATTGAATATTAATTGGTTCAAAAGTCAGTGGGTTTTCTTTGATTAAAATGTTTTCTTTAGAATTAGGAAGATTCAGATCTGTTTTTAATTCCGTAACTTTGTGTAGGAAACTTGTTTGTGTTTTCATCTTGATTGGTTGTGGTAACCTTTTCTCCCATTTTGTTGTTTTTAACCGGAACATTTTTTTCATGTTGTGTTAGTGCCTGCTCCTCTAAAGTTAGATGTATTGGATAATTCCAAGTTAAGACTTGCATTGCCGTGATTGGAGTTGATTTTGCTGCACCGGTTATTAGTCGCAGGGCCTGATTTTGGCATACTTCTAGGTGATTTATGTTAAAACTGTTTGCTGTAATTATTACCTCTGCATTATAAAGAAGTATTGGCTTGATGAATGTTTTGTATGTGGTGTTCAGTGTCTCCCGATTACTGCCCCACTTGACTCCAGCCAATCTTTTCAAAATTGAAAATTTTTTGTTGAATTGGTTACTACTGCTTCAATATGATGTCTCCAAGGTAATTTTGAATCAAAAATTGTTCCTAAATATTTTGTTTGATATGTTTGTTTCAGGTTTGTTTTCTTTAACTGCAGATTTAGTTTAGGGATTTTTCTTTTTTAAGCTAAATATTTGGAATGTTGTTTTATCAGTATTTCACCTAATAATATATTAAAAATTAGATTCTGTGGAATTTATCAGCGCGGAAATCCATGAAAACGAAGATGATGTGCCCTTATTATTATTTCTTATATGTTATAGGCCCTTTTAAATTCTGTGGTCAAATAGAAGGTTCCGAGTGAAGCATGTGATGCTGCTTCTGGTACGTTAACATATTTTAGGTTAGATTGCTGTATATTTTGGTATTTTTAACGTATCTTCACATATGCTGGCAGTAGGGAATCAACAGATAAGAATTAAATTTCAACATCCTTTAGTTATTAACAATTCTAAATTCATAAAATTCCACACAGCAATAGACTTTGGGATCACTTCAGTTATAGCAAAATTCGCACCCCCAGCTGGGAATCAAATCGAGTGAGAGGTCAACCCATGTAGTCCATGGTATTAGAAGTGTTGCAAAATTACAAAGTTTCCTTCAACCTTTTTTATTTTCTTCAAATGCCTCAGCTCGATGCTAATGTACAATCGGCCTTTCTTATACACAAATACACTTCCACACATCTCTACAATGTATCTTTATATCGCTTTAGTACAAATCTTTTGTGCTACTAATAACACTGGGCAACAATGAAAATGTTTCGGGCTTAAAAATAGTGAATTTAAATGTATTTCCATCTGCTGAATACAAAAATCACCATAAAAATGATAGATTAACTCTTGTTTTGAAGATAAAGTGACATTTCATTTTTTTAGAGTGAAGATTTTAAATTTGGGGGAATTTTCTTTTTTTGGAGGGTGGCAGTTGGCACACCTGTCAAAATATCGTAAATGACAACTACAAGCATTTGGTGACAGTGCTCCTGCAGAAATAGCGTAACCTTGGATGCAACTTGTCCCTTAAGATCTATTTTCTCCACTCCCACCTAGACTTTTTCTCTCCTAGTTGTGAAGCTGTTAGTGATGAACACGGGGAGATATTCCATCAGGACATTGAAGTAATGCTTGCGGATTACTGTTGGTCTTTGTATAGGGATTCTGCGGAACTCCATCACAAGAGGCAAGCTAAAAGACGACGAAGTCAATAGGCCATTACATGATTCTCTTCAGACACGACTATCTGCGAAGTATTTTTCCAGCAATTTAGAACTGTCAGCATGTAATTGCCAGTTAAAAAAATCAAACGCACTTTCATTGTTGTTAGCTTGTATGTAATTAAAATGTATCCTTTTCTTTCAATCCGTTAATATGTAATACTTCCACCTTGTGTATATCATAGAAACTAGAGCTAATAATTTTTTTTCTTTGTCATATTTGTTTTTCTCAACCCAAAATTAGTAGGAATTGCCCCATGAAGTGCTCGAGATATTCAAAAATTATTTTTTTGTTGCCCAGTGTAATCGTTCAGTGCTACACACAGGTCCACGGCTAACAAGGCGCTACATGCAAATTCCGTCCGTCCGTCCGTTTGTCGTGCGCTGGCGCGCTGTATAACGCTTGCAGGTTTTTGCTGCGTGCCCACCCGTTCAGACTTACCGCAGGTACGGTATTTTTTCGTGATTGTCGCTTATGAGGTTCAATGTTGTTGTGAAGTAAATTTTGTTGCTCGGGATGAAAGGAAACCTTACGCACCTTGGTGTGTTATTTAGTTGTTAATGTTGGGTTGCCAAACAGATTGGATTAACTATGTGGAGCTCAGATTTAACTACTGTATGGTTTACACGCAAATTCTGAACATGATTCCGATATTTACACGTAGGTAAACTGCTTCGCTGCCGGTACCACAGCACGCCACCCCTCATTTACTAACCCAGTGAAACTGCTTCCTGCATCTTTCCATGGTGTGCCGACACCTCCCTCACGGAGCCGCACTCAAGTCGGTTCTCACCACTAACTCCAGATCTTGCATCGGGTTTTCCATAATCCTACCGAGCGTGATAGATCGTTCCCGAACTCGAATCGTGTTGCATTCTGGTAAAGTATCGAAGGCCATTTGCGCAGTAACAGCACAGTTCTGTCTTGGCCTCGTGACGTTTTCGTGACCTCAGTCCTAGAAGGCGTACCACTCCGGTCCCACCAGCCAATAAGCAACAAGGCAAGGTTATTCTTCTATTCCTACTTTCTCGCAATGGCGGCTAAGTTGCCCAATTCGACTCTTCCCTCTAAAACAGCTTTCCGTTCACCGATGTGACAGTAGCATCAATGGACACTAAACCATGCCACAGTTTTTATAGTGGCGCTAGTGCAGAGACGTTGAAAACAAGACTGAGTCACTTAGACTTGCGGACACCTTTCCCTCTTTGGCTGCCTGGCTGTCTTTTTTATCATTATATAGCAGCATTCACTGGCATTCTTAATATAAGAAAAATTGGGGCACTGATATTATGAGACGATATTCAAGTATATACAAGAAAATCACATATTTAGCAATAGTATAGATGGATAGTACTCATTGCTGTCATTCTTGATCCCATAGCTATCATTAGGTAATACATAGTTTATATATAATTTACGTTGTTTAGGTAACCTTTTAAGTCATATCGGACGATGAATGGAATAGGTGAAATGATGCTCAAATGGGCCCAGGGTCCATGGAGCTTAGAGTTATCCGACATTCGTCTTTTAGGATAAGGGAAGATTAATAATGTTATCGTTATTTTGAATACAGTTCCTTGCCAGGAGATTTGCTCTACCTTGCTGTCAAGAAAACCAATTAATTTGGACATTGTGTAAATGGAAATGTTTACTGAGCCTCAGAATCTTACAGCTCCGGTTCAAAAAGAACCTTCCCACACACGGCTGGCGTCTCACTAAGACCCCGGCAGTGGTTGAGGAGAGGTGATGGCCACAAAACAATTGCCACCTGCCATTCAAACTTCGCCAGAAGATCCGGCCCTACCTCCGTCTCTGTCTACACATTCCGAACAGGGTAATCACATATTGGCACACTGATGGATCTTTTTTCTTTGCCTTTTTAAATTGCTGAGGTCGTTGACTTCTCTCTCTCTACAAGGGGTTATTCATAAGTTCGTTCTTTCCCTCGTCACACGTAATGGTATTGGCATTCTTCCTCGTGCATTCGGCAGTTCCACAGCTCATAATGGGTTCTTTTACTATGAGCTTTCGTATCTCTAATCACAGGTAGTTCACACAAATACCACACCTTTAGCATCCAACAGGCCAGTAATGTCAATTTTTGAGAAGCGAGATAAATAAAAAACTAATAGCTATGGGACACAACTTACAAACAGTACATCAAAATTTAAGTAATTAAAAATTAACAGTAATTTAATCCTGTGCTTGTCATTCAGCTAAAGTGTCTTAAAAGGCGTGTTGCTGAAGAAAAACTTTAGTGGAAAAAAAGAAAAAAGAAACGTAAATATAAATGGTCAAAGCATGACACATTTAAAGACATATAGCGTGTGAGAGATATATTTTGATGGCACTTAGATTGTCCATTGGCACCTGACAACAATTCTGAAGTTCATTGTTGTTTACATTCCAATGAATTTCTCTTCGCACTTCTCTACAGCTATTTATACAGAAGCTTACACTTATGCCGGCTTCAGTTACCTAATCGAGAAGCAGATTTTATGCAAAATTGTTTTAGGTACAAGGTGAATATAGGAGCCTTAAGTAACATAACATACTTTTATTTCTCTTACTGTGTATGATCTTACAGTAAGTATAGAAAGTATTGCATTGAATAATAATTCGGTCCCCATAAACCTTTTGTGTATTGGAGGCCCTCTACTCATTTTTACACATTTTGCCAATTCACCTATCCTACTCTACATTTTTCTTTTAATTGTTTTTAGCCATCTCTGTTTAACTTTCCCTAAATAATTCCCTATATTTCTCCTGTTCTTTTTCCCTTTTACTGACAAAATTAATTTTTCTAATTACTACTTCACCTCCCAAATTGTCCCATTTATGTAGCCAGGCCTACTCTCTCCATATCTTTGTTTGACTACAATATAATATACAATGAAAATCTGCATTCTCCTCTCCACACAATGCACATTTATCTAGCTCCCTCTCTTGACCTATACCTTTCAAGTTTCTCACTCCTGTTCTCGCCCAAGCAAAACCTTCTCGCCCTAACCTATTTCATATGTCTATATCTTTCCCTCCCCCAGGTTCTTTTTATTTCTCTATATAACTTCAGTGAGCTTTTGTCACTTGTACTGGCAAAAACATCTTGTCTGTCAATATCTTCTAATCTTAACTTCTTTCCAGAAGCCTCTATACCCATACTCTGCATTTATCCAAGAATCACCCATACGTATCTGCTTCAACACGCCATTCATTTTATGTGCCCAAAACCCTCCCCAGTTACTTCTCCTTTGAATATGAAAACATATTTTAATAATATTTACATCTTCCAAGTTAGTGATTCTGTATAAATATTTCATTGCCCTTGACAAGACTTTAATTTTAGTAGAATGCCTGCCCAGTTCCAATTGTGCTGCCCCGTTAGGTGATGCTATCGGTAATCCCAATATATATTTACAAAAGGATCTATGCACTCTAACAGTGTCTCTCCAAGCCTCATCTACTTCCCATACCTCTGATCAATGTAACATTCTATTTTCTATTACTGCCGTATAAATTATCTCTAACAATTTATATTTATATGTGGCAGTTTACTGTAGCATGATCTTGTCACCCTCATGGTCATTTTAGCTTTTTCCACAGACATTATTGTTTGTTCTTTCCAGCTCCCATCTGAACTCAACCTTGTCCCCAAATAATCAAATCTCCTTACTACCTCTATATCACTTCTATTAACCTCCCAGTTTTCATCCTTACACAACCTGTATCCTTCCAGTAATATAAGAATACACGCAGTACAAGCGTTTGGTATCACGCCAACTCTGTTTAATATCTACGTAAATGACATCTTTAAAATGCTGAAATTAAAGAACTATTCAGGAATTTATTTTCCCAAAACATTTCAGCAATTTCTCTGCCTTGTGCAGATAATAAAGCCATACTACAGAATAGCACAGAACAGAATTTTCAAAACGCGTGTTTAATTTATGTGGCTCGGCAATTACTACAATTTTAAAATACTTTTAGATAAAATAAACAATATTTAACAGCCATTTGTTAATTTTTTGGAATGTATTTTAGTTTGCCACACTTTCGGAAGCAATGTATCAAGCAGATACCTAAGTACTTTTTTTTCTGACAAGCTTTCATATATAAGATACCAAGCATATCTCTTCAGTACCAGGGTTATGTTACTGCTGTTTGAATAGTAACTCAAACTGAGCTTTGAATTTAGTGTCGTTTATTCATAAACCCATCCTTCTAAATTGACTCTAAATTAATAAATGTAAACAAAACCCTTTAACTTTCATTTATATAACTGATTGAATAATAGCAAATAATTAAGTCAAGAAACGTACATAACTGTGTTTCTTACAATTTCTTAAAAGTTTTTTTTTTTTTTTTTTTTTTTTTTTTTTTTTATTTTTTTTTTTAGTGTGTCTTTACTCCTTTTCTGGCTGTACAAATGAGTTTATTTAAGCTTCACCGGAGGCTGGCCGGTACATATACTGCGACCTAAAGAGCAAAAAGCACATTCGCTGTTGAGACTTCCGCCAAGACACTCCGATCGCACTGCCACTGAAGATGTCTGCCGCAGCCGCAGACGAAACGTCTGGGAAGATGAAGAAGGAGCCCAATACCAAGGCCCACAAACCCTGTTAATAATTTTTCTTATATTCCAAAATCTTGTTACGTGCTATTTCTTTCCAAAAGTTGTCTTCTTGTAGTTTATCTGATATCTCACGCAGTTTTCCGAGTCTTGTTGTGTTCCGTGTCAATTTCTCCGTGAATAAGTTGTTCAACGTCAGTCAGTTTAAAAATATTATTTCTGTTTGCAACACAATTTCATCCATTCCACTCATCGCCCGATATGACTTAACGTTGGAGGACGTAAATTACAACAACTTTACAATAATTGTACAATATTTTTTATTTTCTTTATCCTATCTAGAAAAACTTCTATAAATTTAATAATACTAAAATCAATTTACATAGATCCACATGCTCTTCATGTCATTTGCAGTTTCATTTATTTCACATAGAGCACCAAATTCTTATACTTCAAATAATTTCAGTATTCCTTCAATATTTTTATCGTATTGTTTATTTCTTTATTTCTCAGCCTGTATATCACAGGACATTCATATACAAAGCGTGATTGAAAACCTTCTCAAAGCAGGCGAGAAAATCTCCATCCTACCAGTCCTCCCCCTCAAATACTTCTTCATTATTATGTGGATTGTCATTATTATTATTATTCCCCATTTTAAATTTTGCTAAGTATCCTACCCCGCTCAGTCATATAACATTCTCTCTGGTAGATTGATGAATATTTTGCCAAACAATCATAACACACTAATGTCAGCTAGTTGTTTGGATTGTTACACCTCTTCCTTTAAATAATGTTACACTAACACTTATCTCTCATCACTTATCACTGTCTAATTTCAATTGAAGCACTTTCAATAACTTAATACTTTTTATATTTCTCAAACATTTTACATTTCCCCGATATTCCGTCTACACCAGTGACCTTTTTCCATTTGAAGCTTTCAATCTCAAAATCTACCTCCCTCATTAAAATCCCTTTAAATTTTCAACTCCGTCACCAAAATAAATTTTATTCCTTTGAATCCTTTATTCAAAAGTTCCTACCTTATTTTCTTTGCTCCTGGGTCTGCAACCAACCGGTTTTTAACATTAATTTTTAGTGCTATCAAACCAATACGTAATCGTGTTGAGCTTACCTGAGCTACTCAGGTGTGGAGCTTCTATATTCCTCGCAGTTTACCACTCACTTTGACCTGAGCATTGTTCATCCTATAATTTACATTCTGCTTATTCCATTTTACACCCTACACTATTTGTCTCATTAGTCAGTAAAATTATTCCACGTGGAATGTAGCTTCAATTATACAATCACTACAGCCTGCATCCCGTTTACCGGCAATCTATCCGGCAGAATCAGCAGAATTCTCACCAAATACAACATCAGGACCATCCACAAGCCTCCTCCGAAGATTAAGCATCTGTTGAGGCCAGTGGAAGACAAACTGGACTTCCAAGTTCCGGGAGTGTTCTACATTCCCTGTGAATGTGGGACATAAATAGGACAAACCGGAAGGACCATCACTACTAGAATAATCAAACATTAACGGAGGATTCGTTTAATGCAACCCGAGAAGTCTGGGCTGGCAGAGCATTGTTTTGATAACGACCATAGAGCCAATTTTCGGGAGACGACCATCTTGGCGAAATGCATCAATTACTGGGAGAGGAGAATTAGGGAGGCTTTGGCGATTTCCTCTGAAAGGAGCACGCTTAATCGTGATGCTGGATTTCAGTTGAGCTCCTCTTGGAAACCGGCCTTAAAATGGAAATCCGTCGATTTAAGAACCAAATATTAATACAGCTTGATAATCAGGTTAAGTAGTTACGTTTCTTTGACATAATTTTCTATACTCACGCCATCTCCTGACCTGGCATTTAATTTACTGAAAACAATCTTTTGTTCAGTAATGAGAATTTTGATGGTGTTTTGTCTTTGTTTATATTTGTTTTATCCAGTATTTCATTTGAGGTTACTTCATTTGATAGTGGGAGAGATGTACACTCCCGAAACGATGATATCTAATCATCTTTTCTCCCCTTGGCTGGCTGCCCGAGAAGAAAGTGAGTGCATTCGTCACCAGGAAAGCTTCAGGTCTTATATCCTGAAACTTTTCTAATAACGCATACTTGAAATAAAGTTATAAATAGATAAAGATAAACGACTACGCGGTAGAGTGAGAAGCTGCATGATGGAGGTCCTGGTTCCTCCGGAAAAATAAGCAAATTACAGAGTGATTCCCCTCGTACCGCAAATTTGTACTGCACCTCCACACATCTGTGTGACCGAAGAAGGCCCAGTTAACGCAGTTAATGTGACGGCGCTGGATGTTAGAATCTGCGTCATGGTAAGGCATTGACGGGATGATACGGACCTTTCTTTCTGGGACACTCCTTGTTTTACTTAACCGGGTACATTTCAACAATGAATTATTTAAGCAGTTCACGTCTTTCCAATGAATCAAATATTTCATTACAATTTGAACTACTTATTCCCAAATATTAAATGTTTGATTAGAAGTCAAGTGTATCTGTTACATTAAATGTTTATATAACTCATTTCGACTACCAAATTTGGAGGCTGGTGCCGTCAGTATTGTTGGAATTTTAGTTACTCAGAACTTGCCGTAGCAGATTGACCTCTCCAGATGCTTCTGGCGCAAGTGTTGATTCAGTAAATATCCGCCTGCACAGTGGCACCACTTGTCTTTGTTCTTGCATCCGTGCTTAGGAAGTTAGCAACCTAACCTCTCTGTATATTTTTTTGTTGGTGAGGGAATGGGGCATTTTCCCATCGAGAGCGTTACTCCTTTATTCTTTGAGGTAATGTATATACTGTACTCATAGGACTCGCAGGCTTACTTCCACTACTTGTTCACTTATATATGGGTAGTATGTTAAAGTTCTTTGTTTCGGCTCACAAAGTTACTCGAGTGGTAGTATGTTTATTTCAGAATATAACCTGTAACATGGTATCTCCAGTATGTTAAAAAAAATTATGTTCCTACATTCAATACTGCAGAACGTGGACTCAGCCCTTATACTGAGTATTTTCAGTGTGCTTTAATGTTCTCCCCAACGCTTTGGTTCTTCTGATTTTGTGACCCGTCAAATGCATCTTCGTTTTCTTGGTGTCTATCCTACCCGTCTCCTATTTGCAATCCTTCCACATTCGCCACTTAGTTTCAGCACTGCGTCCAACTCTCCTAATACATTACTTACGTTTTCATTTATGTATTACTGCTAATGGACCAAGCATGGGAGTCTATAATTTCTATTGGAATTATTTGATAAATAATTCTTCAGTGCCATGTAAACAAACTAGCACCCCAACAGTCTACGCAAAGATAAACATAGCCCGCCTTGGTAGCGTGGTGGTAGCATATCTGCCTCACGTTCAAGAGGTCCCAAGTTTGAACCTCGGTTAGGGTGAGTTGCCTGGATAAGGATTTTTCCGGAGTTTTCCCTTATCCTGTAAGACGAACGTCGGGTAACTCTAAGCTCCATGGGCCCCGGACTCATTTCATCCATCCCATTCATCGTCCGATATGACTTAACGTTGGAGGATGTAAATTACAACAAAAACAGATAAACGTCACAGATATCTGTCAGTCTGGGAGGCTGAGATGCTAGTTGGCTACTGATGCCGGAATCAAACCCGGGCGACAAAGATGGTTTGTAAGTCTGCTTATAGTCGTAGATTTACCGGCACGTGAAAGAACTATGGTTCCAAGTTCCGATACACCAGTACAACTTAAATAGCCCTCAATGTTGACAAAATCGTCAACAAACTTCATATATATTTTTACAACTATCTAGTGTTGGCAATGTTGACTTTGTAGCATTTTTTTTATATATAATTTACGTCCTTCAACGTTAAGTCATATCGGACGATGAATGGAAATGGGTGAAATGATGCTCACATGAGTCCAGGGTCCATACAACTTTAAGAGTCACCCGACATTCGTCTTTTTAGGATAAGGAAAAACCCCAGAAAAGCCTTATCCAGGTAACTCACCCTGACCGAGATTCGAACTCGGGACCTCTTGAACGTGAGGCAGATACGCTGCCACCACGCTACCGAGGTGGGCCCCACTGTGTTGGAGGGCACAGTGTGGTATATGGGCAATTTCACCTTAAGGGTACTGCTCCACTAAAAAAAACGTCCACCGCATTGGGAGGGAGAAATGTGCTGCGGTACCGCCTAAAGCACCCGCGCATTCCAGGAAGTAATCCTAGCTGTCTCGCAGTGCGATTCAGCTGATTGGGTTTTTGATGCAGGGATACAGGCTTGACAATGAAGCCCAGCCTAATCCGCTGCTTATTTTGGGTGATTTTTTTATAGGATTCCAAGTGTGGTTAGGAAGATTGGGGTAATTTATCACACCGATGTACTACTTGCATGCATGTCGGTGATATTATCTGCCTTTCAGCATCGTTAAAGTGTGTGAGACTTCTCGCAGTCCATGTATCTGCGTGGTCAATATTTGACAGTGCACATTCGGCGGGCGGCCTGCCTAAACAATTGCAGGTGCGAGCCTGTGTCACTTATGGGGGCAATGTAGCGCAATGAACTTTATTTATGTAGATCAACGCTTTACCTGAAGGAAAACCATAGTAAATCAGTGGAGTCCTGCCTTCATTACTCTTTAAATATCATTGAACTACCTCCCATGTTACCTCCATCCCATTCAATCAGTGGAGGAGCCAATGCATCACCACAGCTGGTGCAGGCATCTCCATTTTCTGTTACTTCTGACGAAGGTTCCGTAGACAATACCTCTATAAATAGACTGTTTGGGGTATGAGTACGCAGTTTTCGTGAACTGGGAGATCCAAATATGGCGAAAAACAAAGCCCCATACAATTTCATATATATTGTAAACTAAAGGAGATAAGTGGACAGTACTAAATGCATTATCTTCACAGTCTGGCAACTGAATAAGATTTCAGAATGGAAAGTTTTAGTTTTGGTTTGCGGCCAGGCGTGCGTTCACACCTGCAACGGGTTGAAGTACAGATTAGGCCTGCGCTCGAACGCTGGTTCGTCACTTGCCTGTGTGTTCGCCACTTGTGTGTTTATTAGTTAATGCTACTAACAAGGACCGGGGTGATTTTATTATAAGTTACTCAATCGTATTCACGGATCTAACTAAAATCTGCGCAAAGCTACGCATAAATTGCCTCATTCAAATATACTGTTGCGTGTATAGGCTGAGCAAGATTTGGAAATTTCTGTAGTCATTATTCTGTAACATTTATTTTCGATGCCTTAGTCTGGCCACAGCTATATGTAAAAGCTGTATGATTAAGCGTAAGTTCTGCTGACTGGCAAAACATGTACTTTGGAGTGGTGAATCATATATCCTGCTGGCTAAGGGAAATAATTCACAGGTGGCCTGTAACGGGCCTCAACTTGTTCTCCATGTTTCAAACAATGAATCGTACATCCTGCTGATCAAGGGAAATAATGCTTAGTTGGTCAGTAACAGGTTTAAACATGTTCTCAATGATGTAAACAATGATTGCACAATATGGTGCAAATTAACAGTTAGCGTGGGAATCGCTGAGTTGACTTTTGACCCCTATTTAAGCTTGGTTGAGTTAGCCCCCGAGGGAGAGACTTCACAGAGATTTGAGAGGGGACTTGCTGATGGTCTCTGTAAAGATCAACAAGAGTTTATTTCACAAGTGCTACCACGAGTAAGATCGCCAGCAGGGCGTACCAGATCGTACACCTTTTGACAGTCGCACAAGGTTCAAGCCATACAAACAACACATCTCTAAAGGTAAAGTTGCATTATGTTATTATGTATTTAAATGTTACCAAAGCGCCCCTGATCTCATCCAGATCCAGGGAGTTAAAGGTTAAAACCCCTTGCCTTCTAAACCTCTCGCAATTCCTAGCAACCCCGCCCCCCTAAACTGGCATGTAACAATACCGTGGAAAATTAAAACAAAGCTACATATTTTCTAAACAGGAAATGTACTAATAAACAATAACTGCAACATCAACATGACGTCTATTTATAGTGGGTGCTAAATACACGTTCCTTAGACTCTTTGCTATGACTCTAAGTTTGGAATTCTCTTATCCCAAGTGTTGCACTTCGTAAGAGTTGCACTCAATTTTGTCATTGTTAAGAAGCCTACTTTTAATCTGTAAATACTGCCATAGTTCTCAATAAATTACACACATCTGAAGCATCTGCATCTGCTTGTTTGTTTGTTTTCTGCAATTTACGTCCTCCAACGTTAAGTCATGTCGGACGATGAATGAAATGGGTGAAATGGTACTCAAATGAGTCCGGGGTCCATGGAGCTTAGAGTTACCCAACATTCGTCTATCAGGATAAGGGAAAACCCTGGAGGAAACCTTATCCAGGTAACTCACCCTGACCGAGATTCGAACTCGGAACCTCTTGAACGTGAGGCAGACACGCTACCATCTACGCTACCAAGGTGGGCTCTGCATCTGCTGTTGAGCAAAGTGTCGCGACAGGTAGATCCGTGTTTTGGCTCTAAATGCACACCGGTATTGGAGTTGACTAGAGTAAGCCTACGGCTATTGCAATCTGCACGCAAAAATCTAGTCCTTTAACATCCTTTTGTGGCTAAACAAATCATTTTAGCAACGTTTGTTTAAGCCACAAATGACTCATCTTTTGTAGCTTTACGTCGCTAATCTAATTGCAAAAGCAACTCACAGCTGTGAAGTGACATATCCGCAATTATACGTTTCATCATTTTCAATAGTTGAGCAACCATGCGCTATAGAGGAAAATGGTACAGGAACTGAAACAGGAACTTTTGGTCGTACAGACTAATTATTCAATTAAGTATGTGCAATAAGTTATCACCAATAAGTAAATAAATATGTTCAATAACTGTATATATTTGAGAACTGTACAAGGTATACTTTGGCCATGTTTGTAAAACAGAAAATGTATATTTCTGTGTAAAATGTTGCATGGTGGACGTGGACAGAGACATGTAACAGAGACCTTGCACTCCGGAGAGAGAATGGCGCAATTCAGTACAATAACATGGTGTGTCAGCTATTTAGATGTGCCGTTAACACAGGTCAATACACTGATACTTTTCCCTCCTGACGCCGTGTTTCGATATATAAGAGGGTAGCAGGACTGTGCCTCGTGACCTGCCGTGCAGGTTCATTCTCGCAGCCGCCCAACAGCAATGGCCCTCGGCCCTGAGGACCAGCCGCATCACCATTCGAGGCCGCACCATATCCTTAGTCCGCCTGCAGCTAGAAGACGAAGCCGACATGAGCGTGGCCTTGAGGATGGGTCTGCCCTTGTTAGGGCAGTGTCTCAAAATTGAGGCAAGCCGCTCCGAGCGCCCAGCACCTTGTCGTCGATGCTGCAGGTACGGACATGAAGCCGCCACTTGCACTGCAACCCCACGGTGCCACTACTGTGGTGCCGCGACACTCACCGGGGAATGCCAGCAGCACGATATTCGCCGCCGCCGCCGCCGCCGCCGCCGGTACTGCGCCACCTGCAATGGCTACGGCCACTTTACAGGACAGGCGCAGTGACCCGCTCGCCCACGCCAGGACTCTGGCCTCGCCACACCTCCAACGGCTCACTCCAAGGGTACAGTCGACTGGAGCCAAGCGCTGGACTGCCTCAAGGATGAAGTTCAGAAGGTCAACCGCCGGCTTCATTCTATCGAGGAGCAACTGGCAAGCGGACCCGCCGCAGCCATCCAAGGGACTCCTAGAGCCGACGTTTAAGACCTCCACTCTGAGGTCCTAAACATTAGTCTTCGCCTGGGGAACTTGGAGGACTCACTCGCCGCCATCAACGCTCGAC
This sequence comes from Mantis religiosa, assembly GCA_030765055.1. Classification (NCBI taxonomy): domain Eukaryota; kingdom Metazoa; phylum Arthropoda; class Insecta; order Mantodea; family Mantidae; genus Mantis; species Mantis religiosa. The sequence goes on from CM060953.1 coordinate 43,338,151, forward strand.
ATGACGCCGCCTCCGCCGTGCTGACCGAAGTCAAAGACCAACTTTCGACCCCCAAGAATCTCATGACTGACAGCCTGGCATCTCACCAAGAGTGCATCATCTCGTCCCTCAAGGTCCTACAGCAGACCTCAGGGACCACCTCGTCACAAGTTGCACAACTGCAGGAATCCATTGGAACCACTGGCCTACAGGAGAGCATTACCCAGAGCTTCAATGATCTGCAGGACCTCATCAACCGAACGCATACGCAAACCTTAGACCGACTCAACCTCAACCTGATGGAAGCTCAGGCTGCGGCCGCTCCTCAACTCCCTGACACTTCGCATGCGTACTTCACTCAGATACTCTCGCGCCTAGCTGAAGTACACTCACGCATAGAACATCTCCGGACCACAGTGCGTCACCTTACCGACGATCCAACCACCACCTCGCGTCAAAGACGCCGCATGATTTAATTTTAACTTAGGCATCTAGCCATTTCATATAAATAAACGCATACCATTATCTAACCAACGCTCCTTCTATTCCAGGCGATCCACCCAGGGCCTCTGGTCATGGTTGGACCCCCTGTCACACCTCCTTGATAGGCTCGTGCCCTTCAGGCACCAGCGACCTACCACCGATACTAACGGGGGTGCTTCCGCGGGACCCCACCACTTTCTCCCATTACTCCCTTCTAAAGCCTCATTTAAAAAAAAAATCCCAGACGCACCCCAATCTATCCTGTTCATGTCGTCCGGTGTGTCCACGGGCTCATTTAATTCTTTCCCCATGCACCGCGTCTATTTAAGTTCGACTATAGCAGTCTTATCATTGGCTGTCACCGCCATTTGTGAGTGCTGGAATCTGAGGGTGCCCGGGTTCCACATGAAAGAGATAAACCAAAATTAAAATGCTCAGAAAATATCGTGTGTCCTGTTGCTGTTATCTCCACCCTACAACCTGAGAACCCAAAGAGTCCATGCAGGAGACCCGGTTTCAGCAGCCGAAAGAAGGAGCAAAGCAGACAGCAGACCAGCGACGGCGGAGACCGAGGAAGGACTCCTGACTTCCAGTACAGGTACGTGCGCAGTGTGAGGAGGCAAGAGAGGTTACTGCCGCAGAACTTGTTTCTGCTTAAGGGCACTGGGAGGTCGGTAGGTTTCAAAAAATCCATTTTTTGTTTTTAATGTTAAAAAATTATATAATTCTTCAGCTTTAAAATTATATATATATACATAACATAGGTTGTCCGCTAGTATAAAAGCCCTTTAATTCGTCAATTTAGAGATGGTAGCGTAATGATACGCCCACTTCCTGAGAATGGTGCTTAATCTTTGATCGTGATTTCCCAAAACCTTGATTTTTCATACTTTAGGTGTATGTTTCTCAAAAACTATAAAACACATTGAAAAAAATTTGAAGTGGTTATTTGTCAATGTTCCTTTACACATTCGGCTAACATTTATATTCATGTGATTTATAAAATGGATGAAAACAAATATTCAGTCCCTGAAAATATCATGTTTTTTTAACTCAAAGCTAATTATTTTTTCATGTGCATAGTATAAACAATATGTGATTTTCATTTAGCCGGTATTATAAAACTGTATCTTAGGTTATTTAGGATAAAGCCTGGTGCATGTAGCTTTAAATTCCTACAAGTAAAGTGCACCTGAAACATAGGGTGCAATATTTTTCAGGACACACGGTGTGATTTATGCCCCCTTTGCATGGACCTATGTGAACGTAATTTAAATATTGTACAGTAGTTAAATGCACACAACCTTACGCAGTAATCATACCGAATTTCAATTTCCGATAATGTTCAGTTTCCTATATATTCAAATTTTAATATTGGTAAAAATTAGCCTTGTCTGGGTAAAAATAGCCTCCCAGTGCCCTTAACGCTGAAGTCTCCGCACTCATACCCATAAAACGTGTGTGTGTGTGTGTGTGTGTGTGTGTGTGTGTTTGTGTGTGTGTGTGTGTGTGCGTGTGCGTATGTGTGTGTTTATTTTTTGAAAAATATAATTTTTGGTACGTTTTCTGTTTGAAACATTGTTAGGTTGCCGGAAATGTTTGAAAAATCACGTCACATTCTAGAAAGATTTTAAACTCAAATACCATTTAGTGTTTTGCTAACTTTTCCTGTTTGACTACTGCTGTTCACAAACAGGCTGGCTCTTGTCCACAGTTTTGACATTCTCTATTACCTATTGTAATTAGGCGAAGTGTTCAATCCCATCCAAAAATATTTCAATTTAACGAAAAGAAAACATTATTTCGAGCTGACTGAACCCAGAAAAGCATTTAAAAAAGATCTACATTCGTGTTTTTGTTTGTGAACAGCACAGCTCAAAATAAAAAGTCACTAACTAATAAATTTTCTTTCTTTCTTTAACTGCCCTCTTATACGATTACGTGGCGTCAGGAGATTCTTGTTCCTGCTAATCCTTAAGCGGGCTGAGGATCGGAATCTCTGGATCAATGAGAGCGAGATCCCAGGATGGGTGATCAGCCCGATGACTGGTATGAGAGCGAGAGAAGTCGATGTCAGAATAAGGGCGAAAAGAATGATAGGAAAGATGACGATGGAGCAATTAGTGGAATGATGGCGGAGGAAACCAGAGATCTCGGATATATCCCGCCCCAGCACCGTTTTGTCCAACACAAATCTCACTTCAAAGTTGCCTGGGATCGAACATGGGGCGCCCTGGTGAGAGCCAATCCGTCTAAAACTCAGCTATGCTAAGGCCTGAATTAATAACTTGGTGCCTTGGTGGCATAGGCTCGCACCTACAATTGAATAGGTAGGCCGCCCGCCGAGTGCACATTCTAAAATATCGACCAAGCAGATACATGGACTATGAGAAGGCTTTCACACACTTTAACGATGCTGACGAAAGATAGTTACAACTGCGCATTAAAGGCAAATGCCGATAATGCAAACTAGATTTATATTTAGGTATAGCAAGATAGCAGTAAGCTATAATAGACTACAACTGACATGCTTGCAAGTATTACTTGCAGTGACAATGAAACATCTAAACTTATGACACAGCGCTACGGCGTGATAAATTACCCTAAACTTCCCAACAAATACAACCCACAATAGGCAGTGGGTCAGGCTGGGCTTCATGTCAAGTCTGTATCCCTGCATCAAACCCACTCTGCTGAATCGCACTGCAAGACAGCTAAGATCATCTCCTGGAATGCGCGGATGCTTAAGGCGGTACCGCACCACATTTCTCCTTCCCAATCCGGTGGAGGGTTTTTAGTTGAGTAGTACCCTTGAGGTGAAGCCGACATACCCCACAGTGCGCTCCAACACAGTTGAAATCCATAAATGGATTTTTCCTCCACTCGAAAAAAAAAAAATGTTCAATACATTTCAACAAGGCTTCCAAAGCTTTTCGAAGAATCCTCCCACCCCAAATTGCACTTTAATAGACGTTGAAGCTTTTGGAGAAAACTTACTTTAAAAAATGCCACAAATAATTATGATTAAAATTCCACATGTTTAACATATTGTGACTAAAGTGACATACCTACCTCTAAAGTCCTTCTTACACACACATAACCTTTTTATAAAATAGGTTCTTATTTCCAACTTAAGTGTCGCGAAACCTCTATTTCAGATGAAATATCTGTGTCAAGTTCTTGAGTTGGATGCAATACGTTCTCGACTTAATGTAAGACCATAGTAACGGAAGTAAACGTATGTAATGTTACTTAAGGTTATTATATTCACCTTGTCCCTTTGTATCAAATCTACTCAAGCAATTCTGCTTCTCAATTAACTGACATAGGCACAAGTCTAAGTTTCTGCATAAATAGTTGTAAAAACGCGCGAAGATTAAGTCATTGGAATGTGAACAACAGTGAACTTCAGAATTGCTGTGAGATGTTAATGAACAATTTTAATGGCACTGTAGATATCTCTCACACGCTATATATCTTTAAATGTGTCATGCTTTGACCATTTATGTTTACATTTATTTCACACGACCACAAAAGTTCGTGCTTCAGCAACATACTTTTTAAGACACTTTCGCTGCGTGACAAACACAGGATATAAATTACGGTCATATTTAGATTATCTAATGACTATATATACATCATTGGGAGAAGGTACGTGTTAATTCCACAGAAATATCATCATCACTGGGTTCCTATATCACCGTTACAATGGCATCTGCTACCAAAGTAAGTATCTAAGTTCTACCTCACACAAGTCTTCGTGCTTGTCACAAAGTCCAACTGCTTCAGAAATGTCACACTCAAAGATTGTAATTTTGAACACGAAAGTTATAATAAAATTCCAATATATGTTTTACCCAGAATAATGTTTGTAATATGCATTTATTACTTTCACTATAGTGAAATAGATTCTACGCATTGACGCCAAATGAAACAACGACAAGAATGTTTACGAATAACCAAAAACATCTTTGAACATAAAAGACAGAAAATGTTTACTACTAAAAACTTGTACATTAACAATAACATTTTGTTGTAAATAATATCATTTATTTCTTGTATAGGAGTAGAATACAGGCGAATAGGAAATGCCATATGGATCTATAAGAATTTTCGTTAAAGTATTTTACATAGACTGGAATATCAGATGTGCCTGTGTTAGACAAGATCAAAGTTCTACCTGAAAATAAACAGACATTCCTTTTCTTTTAGCAGTTAATGTGCCTTATCTTTATTTTAGGTTACTTCATTTGCACTTTTGTTTCTCTTGCTGGCCAGTGCGTTTGTGGATGCAATGCCAGGTGAAGTTAAGAAGAAGGAAAGTGTGCATGAAAATAAAGTGGAACACAAGACAGCCGATGTAAGTAATTAACTACCCAATACTAATGACAGTAAGTAATTTTTGATGTTTTCGTTTACAAATGATTCTTCCGGCCAACAGTTAAACAGAGTATAATAAAACACTACATAGCACATACCATTCTAAAGCTTCTCGTCCTATCAGGGAAACCCAGTACTTAAGAGCAACATTTATTTTGCCGAACAATGCATTTATACTAGAAGCTTTTCAAACTGCCAATGTCCTCAACAACAAAAATTTATCCAAAATAAGCATCTCAAACTTATTAAATTCAACGTTCTCCCTCACCAAATAAACATAACAGTTATGCCTACACAAATTATATTATTCCATCAATTTGTAACGTTTACACAGTATCTTACATCTGTATGTAATTCTTTTGTCTACAAATTTCTGTCGCAATATCCTTAAATACAACAGCATGACTTGTAACAAAATCCAGCCCCCAAATGTTGCCCGTCTCGGTGGCGTAGATGGTAGCATGTCTACCTCACGTTCAAGAGGTCCCAAGTTCGAATCACGGTCAGGGTAAGTTACCTGGATGACGTTTCATTCCCCGGGGTTTTCCCTTATCCTTCAAGACAAGTGCCGGGTAACTCTAAGCACCGTGGACCCTGGACCTATTTGAGCATCATTTCGCCCATTCCATTCACCGTCCGATAGGACATATCGTTAAAAGGACGTAAATTACAACAAAAGCCAAATGTTCCCCTACTGTGGATAATACACATAATATGTATACCTTCTACTCAAAAGCACTATTATTGTTGGGTTTCACAACCCAATTACCTCCAAACAAATATAGTTGTTTATGGCTATGCCCCTTGTGTACAGTGGTGTGTATTAACCCACCAATTTTCAACATGTACACATCAACTCACACCTAGAAGAGGCTTTATTGTATACAATTTATTTACTTATTTATCTTGGTCTTAAGACGCAATACAGGCATTGGCGATGTCATTTAAGACAGTGTTTCTCAAAGTGTAGTCCGCGGACCCTCGGGGGCCCGCGAGGGGATCCCTTAAGTCAAGTTATAATGTTGAATAAAAACTATAGAAAACGTACAATTGTATTTACTGAGGCACTTACTGCTTGGTGCAGAATTACGTAAGTTTTAGTTTACAATTTTATGCAGCTATGGTGTGACGATGTAGCGCAGCTGAGAGGTACAATCAACGTAAGTTGGGAGCGTGTAGTGCAGCGTTATAAGAGCAGCGACGCAACCGTTCTGAGCGTGAGCGGTTAGCTGCGGTGCGGATGAAGTCAGCCTAGACTGCGCGCGGAGGTCTGAGGCAGCGCTGTCACTGGCACCAGCTGCACATACGCACACACAACAAAGCAGTCCTTCTCGCTGCGTTGAAGCAAGTGATGAAAGTGTTTGGTTGTCCTGACAGTTTGTAATTGAGTATCGTGAGAATTTATTCGCGTCGTTAAACATGAATCTTTGGTTACAGACTGGATCAATTAAAGGTAAGTCTACAATAACTGGTGATCAAGAGGCCAGTTGTAGTAGTGAGCCTACTAGTAACTAGTTGCTGTTCTGCCGATCTGCGAAAAGTAAAACGGCGAAAATACAGCGAAGAATGTTTAAGTTTCGGTTTTCTCGAGCTGGAACTGAAGATGAAAAAAAAAGAACCTCAATGTGTTGTGTTATCATGTACTGACCAAGGACTCAAGCCTGCTAAGCTTCGAAGACATTTAGAGACGAAATATCCGGAATGCCTTTTTAAGATGCTTGATTATTTTAAAATAAAAAGTAAAGAGATGAAAATGTGTACATCTAGAATAGAAAAAAATTCTACTGGAACCAGTAGTGAGAAAGCATAAGAGCTTCCTGTTAAGTGACGCTACTCATTGCTAAAATTGCCAAGCCTTATAACTTTGCAGAGGAATTAATATTGCCAGCAACTAAAAAGATGTGTAGCACGATGATTGGTGACTGTTGCAAAAGAGCTGAACACAGTCCCACTATCAAATGATTCAGTTAAACGTAGAGTTGTTAATATGTCTAAAAATGCCTGGACCAGCTAAGTCAACAACAATGTAATGCTTTACAACTCGACGAAAGTACTGATTTCACTGACACGTCTCATTTGTTAGCTTTTGTACATTACGAACACGTAAGAAAGTCTTACATAACACTGCTGTGGATTTCTTTAAGACACTTTATGGATTTATTTCAGACTAAGCTGGAAAGTGGTGGTGGAAAGTAAGGCGGTAAGTGGAAAGTTTGTGTAGGCGTAAGCACCGACGGAACCGCAGCGATGTCTGGAAACAACACTGGATTGAAAGCTCGACTTCAAGCTGTGAACCCTGAGATTAAGTGGACTCATTGCTCGATACATAGAGAGACGTTGGCTATAAAAAGAATTGCGCCAGATTTGTAGGAAACATTAGAGGAGTTGCTTAAAATTGTGAACTACGAAGCATGTTTGTAAGTCAGTACCGTTTTGCGATTCCGCCGCCGCAGCGCTACGGTCGGCTTTCCGCGCATGCGCGGTGGTTACCTACATCTCTTGTCTACGCACTGACGCCATTACATTCTGATTCTTCATTGAATACATTGTTTACTGAGTGTTTAAGATGCCTCCGACAATCGTGAGTCCCGCCGATTGTGAAGTACGGGCTGTATGTGCTAAAGGCGTAAAACCGATCGATATTCATCGTGAGATCTGTGAAGTTTACGGACGAAACTTTATGAGTGATGGAATGGTAAGGAAATGGGTGAGAGCATTTAAAGATGGCCGCACAAATATGTATGATGAAGAACGGAGTGAGCATCCTTCGGTCGTTACTGAAGATTTGGTGCAGAAAGGGGACGAAAGGGTGAGAGAAAACAGACGCTTTACAATTTCATCATTGTGCGACTATTTTCCTCAATATTCTCGTAGTGTTTTGTATCGCATTGTGACCGAGAATTTGAACTACCGGAAATTGTGTTCACGTTGGGTTCTGAAAATGTTGACGGATTTGCACAAAACCTAAAGTTTAGGCAGTGCATTGACTTTCCTTGAGCGGTACCACAATGAAGGTGAAGATTTTTAGACCAAATTGTTACTGGTGACGAAACATGGGTGGCCTACGTCACACCAGAATCGAAACAACAATGCATGGAATGGCGACATCAACCACAAAAGTAAAGTTCGGTGATGTTGTTATCCCGATTCCTGACACCAGTTGTGACTTTGTGGGTTCGTAAAATTAAAAAGTTCAATTACACCACTTAAAATGTTCTTTAGTTCCACCTTATTCCAATATCACAATTACAATTTAATGTACACAATTACAATTTTGCCAGTTCGTCTTTACACGTACACTCAGCGCGCCTTACATTACTGCTTGCCCGGCTCTCTCTCACACAACTGACTGTCGCCTAGCTGGTATTGATCGGCGGCCCGAAGTTTCTCGATTCTCCTTTCATGGAGGGGGAAAACATTCTCGAAGCTTCGTGTCACTTCGAGCGGCCGGAGGAGGGGCCACCCCTGCGTCTTCCCTCCCTCCGCCGGCCCGCATTTATTGATTGGCATCGTAGCTCGCCGCTTACGTAACAATATGTAGAAAAATAGATTAAGGTGCAGGCTTGCATGTAAAAATAAAATTATTGCGATATCTATGCACGTCTTTTTTAAATTCCAAAACGGTACTGACTTAAAAAACATGCCTCGTATATTAAACTCCGTCCTCTTAGACTACGGATATTCAAGAAATTATATGAAGAAAGGGAAGCGAACATAAACAACTGTTCTTGCACACAGGCGTTTGCTGGCTTTTTATGGGACTGTTCTTTGGCGATTTTTTAAATTATGTGATGAAGTGAGGCTATTTTTGAAGACAGCAAGCACGAAAAGTTTCTTCTCAGTGAACGACTGTGTGGCTTTGAATGGTTGTGCAAAGTGCCATATCTAGCTAGTATCTTCTCACATTTAAATGAACTAAACCGAAAGTTTCAAGGACCAAAACCAGATGTTTTCACGGTTCATGAGTAAATTGAAGCAATGATAGGAAAACTTAAAGTGTGGAAAGGTCATGTAGAAAAGAAATCCTTAGATTCTTTTCCTGTTTTGGAACAACTTCTGACTTCATCAGAAGAAACTTTGCTTAAAAATATTGAAGAAGCCATAGTAGAACACCTGAATGGCCTATCAAAGACATCGAGGAAGTACTTTCCAGCACCGACAGATGATCAGAATGAGTGGATAAAGTATCCTTTCCAGAAAAAGGACATAGGCAGCATTGATAGCCTTCGGAATAAGAACAGGACCAAATAATAGAGCTGCTTAACAGCAGAGGATGGAAGGTTGTATACCAGGAAAATGATTTTGAAAAGTTTTGGTTTCTGGCGCAGAGTGAATTTAATGAACTTGCTACCAAAGCACTTAAGTATATTGTGCCCTTCCCAACCACCTATCTGTGCGAGCAAACGTTTTCAGTGTTGTGCAACATCAATTCCTTGAAGAGAAACAGACTTGCCGATGTAGAAACTAACTTAAGAGTAAGAATCGCCAACATTAGGCCCAGCTTAACTGAGCTTATTCAATTAAAAAAAACAGTTGCTCTGTTCACATTAATACATTCCAATGAACAAAGTTTCAAGCTTTTTCCACAAACTGATTTTTATTAAGCCAATACTCATTTTGTTGAAATTGTTAAATAGTGGATTCAGAACATTATGAATAACTTTTTATATGTAAAACAAAGATTTCTTTATATGGAAAATAAACTCATTTTTATAACTTGTTGTGCCTAATGTTATTAATCCTTGAGTAATCCAAACAGTGTGGTATTTGAAATTATTACTGATGTAAGACTAAAGTTAAATAAAAGCCTACTGAGACAAACTTGTATAAAACTTACTTCCAAGTTAAGAAAAATAAAAGTATACTATCATACAATTTAAAAGTATGTATTTTTCATTTAAAATACATTTTATACACCAGTTTATTCTATTTAGTTTAACTCTAGTTGTTAATTCCTTCTTATTTGAATTTAAAACTAAATATACAAGAAAATAAATTATGCATACAGTAATTATTTAAATTCCAGTTATAAAATTCAACCAAAAGTAGATTCATTCATATAAATTGAATTGCCAAACTACGGGGGTCCGCGAACAAGTTGTTAGATGATAAGGGGATCCTTGAGGCAGAACAGTTTGAGAAACACTGACTTTAGAGATCCTAAAATCAAAACATTAAATAATTTAAATTTACAGTTACCCACCTCGTTAAAGGCATTTTCAACTAGTCATTGATACAAAGGATTAATAAATCTCTTCCTATCCACTTTAGTCTCTCTCTCTCTCTGGTGACAAATTATAACACTTAGGATCTACTCGTAAATAGAACAGAATTACAGGTTATTCGACGTAATTAATCTAAATGGGTCCAAAGGTCTAGTAAATGTAGATCACAGTCAACACTTTAAATTCAATAAAGAGAGGTTTGCAGGGATTCCCTCCAGAACAGCTTTTCATTATACGGCGTACTTTCTTCTATAGAACAAACACTCCCACTGCTCTGTTGGAACTAACCCCCCAAAAAACAATACATTAACGCATAATGGACTGAAAAACAGCTATATATACAAACTACTCTCTAATTTCCTAATGAAAATAATATATTGCATACAATAGAAGCCTGAAATACCGCGGATTCGCATTTAACGCGGGAGAAAGTGTATCCCCCGAAAAATAAAACCGTATTTTTTTAAATTTATTTTACTATTTCCACCCCTCTTGAAAGTTGAGTTTATAAATGTCTTCAGAGAACGGTTCTGCAGTACATTTTTCGCCCTCACCACATCCCTAGCTTTGACCTTGGCCACTCAATTGCCGTAACGGGACATGGAAACAATAGGTTTTCTGTAAGGGCTAAAACATCTGTGTCTGCAGGGATTCTAACATCTGGCAAGGTTAAAATATTATTTCAGTCTGAATCACGCCTTTTGAATTTAAAGTCACGTGTTGAGAATACCAATAGTGTAAATTGCGATCGATTTCTGTACTGGAATACACCTCCAGCATTACTGGTGAGTAATTGTATTTAATAATACTGTAATTTATATTACATATATTTTTATGTACCTACCTACTGTAATGTATTATTGCGCGAATGTTTCCTTATACCTCGGCGTGATCGACTTTTGTCGCATCCATCTTACTTTTCGATATACCGCGGAATCGTTATAAAGTGGGGGGTAAACCATGTCCCCTAACAACCACGTTATTTCGGGCTTCTACTTGCCTTTTTTCCTCATTTGCCCTTTTCCCTCATTTACCTATAAACCGTTAAAATTAAAGCATAGAAGAACAGACTGTGTGTGACCTTCTACCTTAATTAGACAAATTATTTAAATTAATATCAGAAATTCTCCATCTTTTCTATCCTTACGTCATTTTAAAACTGCATCAAAGAACAGTAATTATTATTGTGATGTAACACAAATGCATCACTAACCTTAAGCAGTTCTCTGTGTATGACCATAAAGCTATGCACAGCTCAACTAACATGCTTAAGTTCAGGAGTTGGAAACCTATTATAGGAGTACAAATAAATATATAAATATCCGAGTCAAGTTTAACTACACTTAGTGTTCCATTATCTATATAATGACAGAACACTATACTTTGGTGTTACTATACAGTAACTTCAAGCTTGTAACTATGGAGTACAACTATATAATAAATAATCATTCTTCTTCACATTACATTCTTAATCCGTTGATGTCGAGACCTTCCTAGAAGTAGTAAGTTTTACAAAGCATGTTTTTTAAGTCAGTACCGTTTTGGAATTAAAAACAACGTGCATAGATATCGCAATAATTTTATTTTTACATGAAAGCCTGTACCTTAATCTACTTTTCTACATAATTTCCGTGAATACTGAGGCACTGGTCATAATGTGGCACCAGTTTTTGAATACCCTCATAAAATTCCGCCGCCTCACGTGTTAACCACTGTAACACAACTGTTTTGACTTCGTTATCCTCTTGAAGACGCTGACCGCCCAGATGTTCCTTCAAGTGCAGGAACAAATGGTAGTCGCTGGGCGCCAGATCAGGGTTGTATGGAGGATGATCTAGAGTTTCCCATTGATAAGATTTGATGAGATCTTTGGTCCGATTAGCCACATATGGACGGGCATTGCCATGCAGCAAAACGATACACTTACTCAACTTGCCACGTATTTTGTTCTGGAATACACGGCGCAGATTGTTCAATGTCTCACACTAAGACGCTGCATTGATTGTCTCATTACGAGGCAGAAACTCCACTAGCAATACTCCTTTACTGTACAAAAAAAAAAAAAAAAAAAAAAAAACTGTGAACCTGATTTTTCGGGCAGAAATTGTTTGCTTAAACTTCACCTTTGTGGATGATCATGAATGTCACCATGTCGTTGTCTTGATTCTGGTGTGACGTAGGCCACCCATGTTTCGTCACCAGTAACAATTTGGTCTAAAAATCTTCACCTTCATTGTGGTACCGCTCAAGGAAAGTCAATGCACTGCCTAAACGCTCGGTTTTGTGCAAATCCGTCAAAATTTTCGGTACTCAACATGAACACAATTTCCGGTACTACAAGTTCTCGGTCACAATGCGATACAAAACACTACGAGAATATTGAGGAAAATAGTCGCACAATGATGAAATTGTAAAGCGTCTGTTTTCTCTCACCCTTTCGTCCACTTTCTGCACCAAATCTTCAGTAACGACCGAAGGACGCCCACTTCGTTCTTCATCATGTACATTTGTGCGGCCATCTTTAAATGCTCTCACCCATTTCCTTACCATTCTATCACTCATAATGTTTTTTCCGTATACTTCACAGATCTCACGATTAATATCGATCGGTTTTACGCCTTCAGCACTAAGAAATCGTATAACAGCCCGTACTTCACAATCGGCGGGACTCACGACTGTCGGAGGCATCTTAAACACTCAGTAACCAACGTATACAATGAAGAATCAGACTGTAATGGCGTCAGTGCGTAGACAAGAGATGTAGGTAACCAGCACGCATGCACGGAATGCCGACCGTAGCGCTGCGGCGGCGGAATCGCAAAACGGTACTTACTTAAAAAACATGCCTCGTACATTTCTCCTTTAGGTCCATAGACAAAGTAAACCATTTTGGTCACTTATAGGATTCCTCCATTCTTATTTCCAATACAGGTTGTTTCGAAACGACACCGAACAATTATAACGGTTTCGTAGTTTATAACTGAACTAGTCCGTATTTCGGTGTCGCAGCTTCGAAATTCCCTTAGGTATAATTTTATGCAGCGTTAAATATTATATTATTTTGTGATTAGGCAGCGTATGTGCTAACCTCTATAGTTCTTATTGGGACGCACCGGTCACGAAAGCAAAAGCATTGCTTCTTGCTCGTTATCAGTGACCCTAGCAAAGGGCAGTTATTTGTGGAAAAGTCGAATAATGACTCGCACAGTTCCAAGCTTGCTCATTGTAAAGTCAACAGCTTCCTTTTAAGTTACAAATGCTTTATTTACTATTATTAAGCACAGTGAAATAAAATGGTTGTCTCATTGCATAAGGTATTTAGTTATGCTTAACTTTATCTGCAATTCTTTTATATCGTTCTCTGTTCATTTTATCATTTAATGCTTCAATATCTTTAACATTAACTTCGCTCTAAAAGGTTTAAGTTGCGTATGTCCACCAGCTTATAACACCCTGTATATGGGACCATGATAGCGATGTCCGTATTCTTTGCACAGGATACATCTCTCCATGCCACTGCTTCGTGTATTTTTAACAGGGCAAACCTGTACGCATACTACTAAAACCAGTTCTGCATTATGCCTGCGTATTCTCCGTCAAAAAATTCTTTTGAATTTTTGTGCAAAACTAAATAACTTTAACCACAAAACTAGCCCATATTTCTTGTTGCTCTGTATCTTTTTACCTTAATCTCACTGCTTCCCAAAGTACTCTTCAATTATTTTCTACCCTAAAGCCAAATGCCCCTACAATTTTCGTGTAGATTAATTCCCAACTCTCCTAACAAAATCTCCGTTCCTATTACTCTGTTTGCTACTGCTATTAATAAATTATTTTCTCACTTGATGCACATATGCCAGAAATTTAGAAATCCCTCCATCATAACACCTTTCTCTCCGCTGGTGCTATTTCCCTTGGTGAGGTTTAGGCAACCCTGGAATTTCTTGCACATCATTATGCACAGTATATGAAGTTTCATTCACTCCTTAATGCTCCCCTAATCGTTAATTCAAATACATTTAATTCAACCACTGCATCCTACAACCGTTCAAATAAATCCATCGTCAGTATGGAGGATTTATAGCAACATCTTCTAATAGCTTTCATGCCTAATTTATAATTGATTTGTGTATGCTTGAGAATCCCACACTAAAGTAGCCAATTCTCTCATTGATTTCATATATTGGTTCTCATTTATTAAACCACTTCACATATTTTTAATCTTTATTCTTTCTTAAATGCAATTACACTTAATACTTTCAGCCTCATTCTGTAAAAAAGTGTAAGAATTTCGTTCACAGCATGTTGCATCAACATCATACTCCATACCCTGCTACGAGATTGTGATCCTTTCTTCATAATAATTGGAAAATATTTATTTTCTTTATCCTATCGAGAATAAGTTCCATAAGTAAATTTAATACCACTGCACTCAATTTACATGAACCCACTCATCTTCCATGTCGTTTGCCCGCCTCGGTAGCGTAGACGGTAGCATGTCTGCCTCACGTTCAAGAGGTGCCGAGTTCGAATCTCGGTCAGGGTGACTTACCTGGATAAGGTTTATCCGGGGTTTTCCCTCATGCTGAAAGACGAATATCAGGTAACTCTAAGCTCTATGGACCCTGGGCTCATTTGTGCATCATTTCAGCCATTTCATCGTCCGATATGACTTAACGTTGGAGGACGTAAATTACAGGTTTATTTATTTCGTACATAACACCACATTTTTATACTTCATAAAGTTTCAGTATCCCTTCAATATTTTTATCGCTTTGCTTATTTCTTTATTTCTCAGCTTCTATGCAACAATACATTTATATACAAAGTGAGGTTGAAAGCATTCTCAAAAGCCTGTGGGAAAATATACATCCTATATGTTTTGCTTCTCAAATACTTTGTTCGGTCGACCGATTTCACTTCACTTTGGAGGACGTATGCTACATAAAAAACTTGTTTATTATAATGTGGATTGTCATTATTATCATTATCATCATCATTACTCCTCCAGTCCTAAATTTTGCTAAGTATCCTACCCCGATCAGTCATATAATCTTCTTTGTGGTATATCCATGAATAATCTCCAATAGATTGATACCACACTAATACCCCCTACTTTTTTGGTTTGTTACACCTCCTTTTGCTTCAAATAATGTCACAATAATACTCACCTCCTCAGTCTCTACTATTCCATCACTCTCCAATTCCATTTGAAGCACTTTCAATAACTTAATACTCTTTACATTTCTCAAAATTTTACATTTACTCGTTATTCCGTCTACCCATGTGATCTTTCTCCATGTGAAGTTTTCAATCTCAAAATCTACCCCCCCTCATTAAAATATCTTTAAATTTTCAACTCCATCTCCCAAATAAATTTCATTTCTTTGAATTCTTTCTTTCAAAGTAGGTTTTTAAAACAAACTTTGCGGTTTTCTAATCTACTTTATTTTATTTGCTCCTGGGCATGCAACCGACCGCTCTATAACATTAATTTTTAGTGGTATCAAACCAATGCGGAATCGTGTTGAGGTTACCTGAGCTACTCGGGTGTAAAGCTTCCATATTCCTACCCGTTTACCGCTCGCGTAGATCTGATCCTATAATTCGCATTATGCTTAATCATTTTACACCCCACACGTATTTGTCTCATTAGTCGGTAAAGTCATTCCACATGGAATGTAGTTTCAACTGTACAATCTAATGTTTAATTGGTTTTTACCGAACACATGAAAGGTAAAAAATACGCATTGATGAAAGTGTAGAGCCAGACTGAAAATTTCAATGCTACAGCCGGGATTTGGACCATGGATGTTCTGGTAGATCTTTCAGAAGATCCGTGGCTCAAATCCCGGCTATGGCATTGAAATTTTCAGTCTGGCTCTACCCTTTCATAGTACGTCCTACATACGGCTAGTGTGAAAGAGCAATTAATTTCCAAGCATTGATGAGGTTAGACGATTTCAATTGTGGGTGTTCTAGTAAACCAAATGGATAACAATATGTCCAAATATAGCACTAATTTCAGGAATTTATTAAGTTTTGTAAAACAAGGAAGGCTTAAAATTCGACCATCCTGTAATCACAGCATCAACTGTACGTCAATTGCTATTGTGAGCTACCATTAAACAAAAGGATCTTGTACAATAACACGACAGTCTGTCGGTAGAAGTGGAAAAAGTGGCACGGAAGCTCTACACCTGAATGGAAAGAAACCATATCAACTACTGTATACACCAGACACTGCAGTTTGGCCGGACGTTCTCCGGCTAACATTTCTCGAGATGGGCAAGCGGGTTGTTGCCAGTTCTTTAGCGGGAATTTCCAGCAGAGGAACATTCACATTTTAAATACTTCAAGCATTTGCATATTTCATCAACCAGTAATAATATTATTATAACAGCGATAATAATAGGACTTACGACACTTAAAATCGGAATTCACACACGCAAAAATAGCAAAGAAACTTCAACAACCCAAGCAACTGAAGCCACCTGGTCAAAACAAAATTAAATTGGCAACATGGTGTTGGAATAGAAATCCGCGCCTAGCAGCGACAATATTGATTTGTGCTAGCAGACAGTTTTAACTTCTTGAAAACGACACTGGATGTAGAGACTCCCAGTATTACCAATAGACGCAGTTAGCGCGCGTAAAAGGTGTAAACGAAATTTTAGAATAGGTTGGTGTTGTAATGAATATCTTGCCTGATAATGAAATTGCAATTAGTATATCAATGTTTTAAAGATGATATAATCCTATATTTTCATTCTAAAGATAATTTTGAGGATATGTTTTCAATTGCTCATTACTGTATGTTGGTACTATTAACTTTCCCCCTCCACCTCCTGCAATCGCAAAACGTCAGGACCGTAGATCCAACGGCCGGAATGTACACAAGCGTGCTTAGTATAAGTTTGATCTCAGAAGATATCTGACTGCAAACAAAAGCTGCTTCAGGCAAGGATGCGAAGGAAAAAGGAGGGATGGTGCGAAGTAAGATAGATGTCCAGTGGAGTGTTAGGACAAGGTGACGTAGTGGTGGGCTGAGGTGTTTACCCGGTCCTTACCAACATAAGAGATAGGATCAATCAGTGCATTCTACTTTACGTATTTAATGCAACATACCCTTGTAACAGTAGTTTTGAGTTATATTTAGAAAAGGTATGAAAAGTTTATATATTTATAAAAATATATGTAATCTTGTGATTGGCCGTAGTAATAATTGTATGACGTAATGTTGTGACGTGGAATTAAATCGGCCAGTCACAAAATTAAGATAGGAGTAACGATAGTTACGAAGAATCTATAATCTTGGTAGAGATGTTTTGTAATCGTGAGTGTGGTGAATAGTGGTGCAGGATCAAGAACATTTATGTAATAGTTGGAACTGTTTAAATATAACAAAGTAAGAATTTATGGATATGTTGGAAGTAAACTAAAAGTGACTGGGACAGGAAGTTCAGGTAAAATGTAATTCAGATAATACAATTAAATTGTTACAAAATTTGTCTTCTCCGAAACTTTATTCCGAACCAGGCCTAAAACCTAGATTCTCATGACTCATATTTAATCAAACACGACGTCAATCTCGACGTCGGTCTTCGAAACGTTAACGGGCATCCCATCTCGAACAGAAACCCGCACCACATTCTGCCCAAAACTGTGGCCGATTAAGATGGAGAGAAATTAACTACGGATAAAGAATTCCAGTCCCAAATTGTGCCCGAACGTGTGGCTGATTAAGATGGAGAGAAATTGACTACGGATAAAGAGTTCCAATCCCAAATTGCGCCCGAACGTGTGGCTGATTAAGATGGAGAGAAATTAACTACGGATAAAGAATTCCAGTCCCAAATTGTGCCCGAACGTGTGGCTGATTAAGATGGAGAGAAATTGACTACGGATAAAGAATTCCAGTCCCAAATTGTGCCCAAACGTGTAGCTGATTAAGATGGAGAGAAATTAACTAGGGATAAAGAATTCCAATCCCAAATTGCACCCGAACGTGTGGCTGATTAAGATGGAGAGAAATTAATTAAGGATAGAGAATTCCAGTCCCAAATTGTGCCCGAACGTGTGGCTGATTAAGATGGTGGGAAATCAACTAAGGTTAAAGAATTCCAGTCCCAAATTGTGCCCGTAGGTGTGGCTGATTAAGATGGAGAGAAATCAACTAAAGATAAAGAATTCCAGTCCCAAATTGCGCCCGAACGTGTGGCTGATTAAGATAAAGAGAAATTAACTACGGATAAAGAATTCCAGTCCCAAATTGTGCCTGTACGTGTGGCTGATTAAGATGGAGAGAAATCAACCACGGATAAAGAATTCCAGTCCCAAATTGTGCCCGAACGTGTGGCTGATTAAGATGGAGAGAAATTAACTACTGATAAAGAATTCCACTCCCAAATTGTGCCCGAACGTGTGGCTGATTAAGATGGAGAGAAATTAACTAAGGATAAAGAATTCCAGTCCCAAATTGTGCCCGAACGTGTGGCTGATTAAGATGGAGAGAAATCAACTACGGATAAAAAATTCCAGTACCAAATTGTGCCCGAACGTGTGGCTGATTAAGATGGAGAGGAATTAATTAAGGATAAAGAATTCCAGTCCCAAATTGTGCCCGTACGTGTGGCTGATTAAGACGGAGAGAAATCAACTAAGGTTACACAATTCCAGTCCCAATTGTGCCCGAACGTGTGGCTGATTAAGATGGAGAGAAATCAACTAAAGATAAAGAATTGCAGTCCCAAATTGTGCCCGTACGTGTGGCTGATTAAGATGGAGAAAAATCAACTAAGGATAAAGAATTCCAATCCCAAATTGTGCCCATACGTGTGGCTGATTAAGATGGAGAGAAATTAATTAAGGATAAAGAATTCCAATCCCAAATTGTGCCCGAACGTGTGGCTGATTAAGATGGAGAGAAATCAACTAAGGTTAAAGAATTCCAATCCCAAATTGCGCCCAAACGTGTCGCTGATTAAGATGGAGAGAAATTAACTACGGATAAAGAATTCCAGTCCCAAATTGTGCCCGAACGTGTGGCTGATTAAGATGGAGAGAAATTGTCTACGGCTAAAGAATTCCAGTCCCAAATTGTGCCCAAACGTGTGGCTGATTAAGATGGAGAGAAATCAACTAGGGATAAAGAAATAAATTCCCAAATTGCGCCCGAACGTGTGGGTGATTAAGATAAAGAGAAATTAACTAAGGATAAAGAATTCCAGTCCCAAATTGCGCCCGAACGTGTGGCTGATTAAGATGGAGAGAAATTGACTACGGATAAAGAATTCCAATCCCAAATTGCAACCGAACGTGTGGCTGATTAAGATAAAGAGAAATTAACTAAGGATAAAGAATTCCAGTCCCAAACTGCGCCTGAACGTGTGGCTGATTAAGATAATGAGAAATTAACTACGGATAAAGAATTCCAGTCCCAAATTGTGCCCAAACGTGTGGCTGATTAAGATGGAGAGAAATCAACAAAGGATAAAGAATTCCAATCCCAAATTGTGCCCGTACGTGTGGCTGATTAAGATGGAGAGAAATTAATTAAGGATAGAGAATTCCAGTCCCAAATTGTGCCCGAACGTGTGGCTGATTAAGATGGTGGGAAATCAACTAAGGTTAAAGAATTCCAGTCCCAAATTGTGCCCGTAGGTGTGGCTGATTAAGATGGAGAGAAATCAACTAAAGATAAAGAATTCCAGTCCCAAATTGTACCCGTACGTGTGGCTGATTAAGATGGAGAGAAATCAACTAAGGATAAAGAATTCCAATCCCAAATTGGGCCCGTACGTGTGGCTGATTAAGATGGAGAGAAATTAATTAAGGATAAAGAATTCCAGTCCCAAATTGTGCCCGAACGTGTGGCTGATTAAGATGGAGAGAAATCAACTAAGGTTAAAGAATTCCAGTCCCAAATTGTGCCCGTACGTGTGGATGATTAAGATGGAGAGGAATTAATTAAGGATAAAGAATTCCAGTCCCAAATTGGGCCCGTACGTGTGGCTGATTAAGATGGATAGAAATCAACTAAGGATAAAGAATTCCAGTCCCAAATTGTGCCCGTACGTGTGGCTGATTAAGATGGAGAGAATATAATTAAGGTTAAGAATACCAGTCCCAAATTGTGGCCGAACGTGTGGCTGATTAAGATGGAGAGAAATTAAATAAGGATAAAGAATTCCAGTCCCAAATTGGGCCCGTACGTGTGGCTGATTAAGATGGAGAGAAATCAATTAGGGATAAAGAATTCTAGTCCCAAATTGGGCCCGTACGTGTAGCTGATTAAGATCGAGAGAAATTAATTAAGGATAAAGAATTCCAGTCCCAAATTGGGCCCAAACCTGTGGCTGATTAAGATGGAGAGAAATTAACTACGGATAAAGAACTCCAGTCCCAACTTGTGCCCGAACGTGTGGCTGATTAAGATGGAGAGAAATGTACTAGGGATAAAGAATTCCAGTCCCAAATTGTGCCCGAACGTGTGGCTGATTAAGATGGAGAGAAATCAACTAAGGATAAAGAGTTCCAGTCCCAAATTGGGCCCGAACGTGTGGCTGATTAAGATGGAGAGAAATTAACTAAGGATAAAGATTTCCAGTCCCAAATTGGGCCCGTACGTGTGGCTGATTAAGATGGAGAGAAATCAACTAGGGATAAAGAATTCTAGTCCCAAATTGGGCCAGTACGTGTGGCTGATTAAGATGGAGAGAAATTAATTAAGGATAAAGAATTCCAGTCCCAAATTGTGATAAAACCTGTGGCTGTTTAAGATGCAGAGAAATCAACTACGGATAAAGAATTCCAGTCCCAAATTGTGCCCGAACGTGTGGCTGATTAAGCTGGAGAGAAATCAACTAGGGATAAAGAATTCCAGTCCCAAATTGTGCCCGAACGTGTGGCTGATTAAGATGGAGAGAAATCAACTAAGGATAAAGAGTTCCAATCCCAAATTGTGCCCGTACGTGTGGCTGATTAAGATGGAGAGAAATTAATTAAGGATAAAGAATTCCAGTCCCAAATTGTGCCCGAACGTGTGGCTGATTAAGATGGAGAGAAATCAACTAAGGTTAAAGAATTCCAGTCCCAAATTGGGCCCATAGGTGTGGCTGATTAAGATGGAGAGAAATCAACTAAAGATAAAGAATTCCAGTCCCAAATTGGGCCCGTACGTGTGGCTGATTAAGATGGAGAAAAATCAACTAAGGATAAAGAATTCCAATCCCAAATTGTGCCCATACGTGTGGCTGATTAAGATGGAGAGAAATTAATTAAGGATAAAGAATTCCAATCCCAAATTGTGCCCGAACGTGTGGCTGATTAAGATGGAGAGAAATCAACTAAGGTTAAAGAATTCCAATCCCAAATTGCGCCCAAACG
Organism: Mantis religiosa; assembly: GCA_030765055.1. Taxonomy (NCBI): domain Eukaryota; kingdom Metazoa; phylum Arthropoda; class Insecta; order Mantodea; family Mantidae; genus Mantis; species Mantis religiosa. Next base: position 43,359,606 of record CM060953.1, read on the forward strand.
TGTCGCTGATTAAGATGGAGAGAAATTAACTACGGATAAAGAATTCCAGTCCCAATTTGTGCCCGAACGTGTGGCTGATTAAGATGGAGAGAAATTGTCTACGGATAAAGAATTCCAGTCCCAAATTGTGCCCAAACGTGTGGCTGATTAAGATGGAGAGAAATCAACTAGGGATAAAGAAATCCAATCCCAAATTGCGCCCGAACGTGTGGGTGATTAAGATAAAGAGAAATTAACTAAGGATAAAGAATTCCAGTCCCAAATTGCGCCCGAACGTGTGGCTGATTAAGATGGAGAGAAATTGACTACGGATAAAGAATTCCAATCCCAAATTGCAACCGAACGTGTGGCTGATTAAGATAAAGAGAAATTAACTAAGGATAAAGAATTCCAGTCCCAAACTGCGCCTGAACGTGTGGCTGATTAAGATAATGAGAAATTAACTACGGATAAAGAATTCCAGTCCCAAATTGTGCCCAAACGTGTGGCTGATTAAGATGGAGAGAAATCAACAAAGGATAAAGAATTCCAATCCCAAATTGTGCCCGTACGTGTGGCTGATTAAGATGGAGAGAAATTAATTAAGGATAGAGAATTCCAGTCCCAAATTGTGCCCGAACGTGTGGCTGATTAAGATGGTGGGAAATCAACTAAGGTTAAAGAATTCCAGTCCCAAATTGTGCCCGTAGGTGTGGCTGATTAAGATGGAGAGAAATCAACTAAAGATAAAGAATTCCAGTCCCAAATTGTACCCGTACGTGTGGCTGATTAAGATGGAGAGAAATCAACTAAGGATAAAGAATTCCAATCCCAAATTGGGCCCGTACGTGTGGCTGATTAAGATGGAGAGAAATTAATTAAGGATAAAGAATTCCAGTCCCAAATTGTGCCCGAACGTGTGGCTGATTAAGATGGAGAGAAATCAACTAAGGTTAAAGAATTCCAGTCCCAAATTGTGCCCGTACGTGTGGATGATTAAGATGGAGAGGAATTAATTAAGGATAAAGAATTCCAGTCCCAAATTGGGCCCGTACGTGTGGCTGATTAAGATGGATAGAAATCAACTAAGGATAAAGAATTCCAGTCCCAAATTGTGCCCGTACGTGTGGCTGATTAAGATGGAGAGAATATAATTAAGGTTAAGAATACCAGTCCCAAATTGTGGCCGAACGTGTGGCTGATTAAGATGGAGAGAAATTAAATAAGGATAAAGAATTCCAGTCCCAAATTGGGCCCGTACGTGTGGCTGATTAAGATGGAGAGAAATCAATTAGGGATAAAGAATTCTAGTCCCAAATTGGGCCCGTACGTGTAGCTGATTAAGATCGAGAGAAATTAATTAAGGATAAAGAATTCCAGTCCCAAATTGGGCCCAAACCTGTGGCTGATTAAGATGGAGAGAAATTAACTACGGATAAAGAACTCCAGTCCCAACTTGTGCCCGAACGTGTGGCTGATTAAGATGGAGAGAAATGTACTAGGGATAAAGAATTCCAGTCCCAAATTGTGCCCGAACGTGTGGCTGATTAAGATGGAGAGAAATCAACTAAGGATAAAGAGTTCCAGTCCCAAATTGGGCCCGAACGTGTGGCTGATTAAGATGGAGAGAAATTAACTAAGGATAAAGATTTCCAGTCCCAAATTGGGCCCGTACGTGTGGCTGATTAAGATGGAGAGAAATCAACTAGGGATAAAGAATTCTAGTCCCAAATTGGGCCAGTACGTGTGGCTGATTAAGATGGAGAGAAATTAATTAAGGATAAAGAATTCCAGTCCCAAATTGTGATAAAACCTGTGGCTGTTTAAGATGCAGAGAAATCAACTACGGATAAAGAATTCCAGTCCCAAATTGTGCCCGAACGTGTGGCTGATTAAGCTGGAGAGAAATCAACTAGGGATAAAGAATTCCAGTCCCAAATTGTGCCCGAACGTGTGGCTGATTAAGATGGAGAGAAATCAACTAAGGATAAAGAGTTCCAATCCCAAATTGTGCCCGTACGTGTGGCTGATTAAGATGGAGAGAAATTAATTAAGGATAAAGAATTCCAGTCCCAAATTGTGCCCGAACGTGTGGCTGATTAAGATGGAGAGAAATCAACTAAGGTTAAAGAATTCCAGTCCCAAATTGGGCCCATAGGTGTGGCTGATTAAGATGGAGAGAAATCAACTAAAGATAAAGAATTCCAGTCCCAAATTGGGCCCGTACGTGTGGCTGATTAAGATGGAGAAAAATCAACTAAGGATAAAGAATTCCAATCCCAAATTGTGCCCATACGTGTGGCTGATTAAGATGGAGAGAAATTAATTAAGGATAAAGAATTCCAATCCCAAATTGTGCCCGAACGTGTGGCTGATTAAGATGGAGAGAAATCAACTAAGGTTAAAGAATTCCAATCCCAAATTGCGCCCAAACGTGTCGCTGATTAAGATGGAGAGAAATTAACTACGGATAAAGAATTCCAGTCCCAATTTGTGCCCGAACGTGTGGCTGATTAAGATGGAGAGAAATTGTCTACGGATAAAGAATTCCAGTCCCAAATTGTGCCCAAACGTGTGGCTGATTAAGATGGAGAGAAATCAACTAGGGATAAAGAAATCCAATCCCAAATTGCGCCCGAACGTGTGGGTGATTAAGATAAAGAGAAATTAACTAAGGATAAAGAATTCCAGTCCCAAATTGCGCCCGAACGTGTGGCTGATTAAGATGGAGAGAAATTGACTACGGATAAAGAATTCCAATCCCAAATTGCAACCGAACGTGTGGCTGATTAAGATAAAGAGAAATTAACTAAGGATAAAGAATTCCAGTCCCAAACTGCGCCTGAACGTGTGGCTGATTAAGATAATGAGAAATTAACTACGGATAAAGAATTCCAGTCCCAAATTGTGCCCAAACGTGTGGCTGATTAAGATGGAGAGAAATCAACTAAGGATAAAGAATTCCAATCCCAAATTGTGCCCGTACGTGTGGCTGATTAAGATGGAGAGAAATTAATTAAGGATAGAGAATTCCAGTCCCAAATTGTGCCCGAACGTGTGGCTGATTAAGATGGTGGGAAATCAACTAAGGTTAAAGAATTCCAGTCCCAAATTGTGCCCGTAGGTGTGGCTGATTAAGATGGAGAGAAATCAACTAAAGATAAAGAATTCCAGTCCCAAATTGTACCCGTACGTGTGGCTGATTAAGATGGAGAGAAATCAACTAAGGATAAAGAATTCCAATCCCAAATTGGGCCCGTACGTGTGGCTGATTAAGATGGAGAGAAATCAACTAAGGATAAAGAATTCCAGTCCCAAATTGAGCCCTACGTGTGGCTGATTAAGATGGAGAGAAATTAATTAAGGATAAAGAATTCCAGTCCCAAATTTGGCCCGTACGTGTGGCTGATTAAGATGGAGAGAAATCAACTAAGGATAAAGAATTCCAGTCACAAATTGTGCCCGTACGTGTGGCTGATTAAGATGGAGAGAATATAATTAAGGATAAAGAATACCAGTCCCAAATTGTGCCCGTACGTGTGGCTGATAAAGATGGAGAGAAATCAACTAAGGATAAAGAATTCCAGTCACAAATTGTGCCCGTACGTGTGGCTGATTAAGATGGAGAGAATATAATTAAGGATAAAGAATACCAGTCCCAAATTTGGCCCGTACGTGTGGCTGATTAAGATGGAGAGAAATCAACTAAGGATAAAGAATTCCAGTCACAAATTGTGCCCGTACGTGTGGCTGATTAAGATGGAGAGAAATTAATTAAGGATAAAGAATACCAGTCCCAAATTGTGCCCGTACGTGTGGCTGATTAAGATGGAGAGAATATAATTAAGGTTAAGAATACCAGTCCCAAATTGTGACCGAACGTGTGGCTGATTAAGATGGAGAGAAATTAAATAAGGATAAAGAATTCCAGTCCCAAATTGGGCCCGTACCTGTGGCTGATTAAGATGGAGAGAAATCAATTAGGGATAAAGAATTCTAGTCCCAAATTGGGCCCGTACGTGTGGCTGATTAAGATCGAGAGAAATTAATTAAGGATAAAGAATTCCAGTCCCAAATTGGGCCCAAACCTGTGGCTGATTAAGATGGAGAGAAATTAACTACGGATAAAGAACTCCAGTCCCAACTTGTGCCCGAACGTGTGGCTGATTAAGATGGAGAGAAATGTACTAGGGATAAAGAATTCCAGTCCCAAATTGTGCCCGAACGTGTGGCTGATTAAGATGGAGAGAAATCAACTAAGGATAAAGAGTTCCAGTCCCAAATTGGGCCCGAACGTGTGGCTGATTAAGATGGAGAGAAATTAACTAAGGATAAAGATTTCCAGTCCCAAATTGGGCCCGTACGTGTGGCTGATTAAGATGGAGAGAAATCAACTAGGGATAAAGAATTCTAGTCCCAAATTGGGCCAGTACGTGTGGCTGATTAAGATGGAGAGAAATTAATTAAGGATAAAGAATTCCAGTCCCAAATTGTGATAAAACCTGTGGCTGTTTAAGATGCAGAGAAATCAACTACGGATAAAGAATTCCAGTCCCAAATTGTGCCCGAACGTGTGGCTGATTAAGCTGGAGAGAAATCAACTAGGGATAAAGAATTCCAGTCCCAAATTGTGCCCGAACGTGTGGCTGATTAAGGTGGAGAGAAATCAACTAAGGTTAAAGAATTCCAGTCCCAAATTGGGCCCATAGGTGTGGCTGATTAAGATGGAGAGAAATCAACTAAAGATAAAGAATTCCAGTCCCAAATTGTGCCCGTACGTGTGGCTGATTAAGATGGAGAGAAATTAATTAAGGATAAAGAATTCCAGTCCCAAATTGTGAACAAACCTGTGGCTGATTAAGATGGTGAGAAATCAACTACGGATAAAGAATTCCAGTCCCAAATTGTGCCCGAACGTGTGGCTGATTAAGATGGAGAGAAATCTACTAGGGATAAAGAATTCCAGTCCCAAATTGTGCCCGAACGTGTGGCTGATTAAGATGGAGAGAAATCAACTACGGATAAAGAGTTCCAGTCCCAAATTGGGCCCGAACGTGTGGCTGATTAAGTTGGAGAGAAATCAACTGGGGATAAAGAATTCTAGTACCAAATTGGGCCCGTACGTTTGGCTGATTAAGATGGAGAGAAATGAATTAAGGATAAAGAATTCCAAACCCAAATTGTGGCCGTACGTGTGGCTGATTAAGATGGAGAGAATATAATTAAGGATAAAGAATACCAGTCCCAAATTGTGGCCGAACGTGTGGCTGATAAAGATGGAGAGAAATTAAATAAGGATAAAGAATTCCAGTCCCAAATTGGGCCCGTACGTGTGGCTGATTAAGATGGAGAGAAATCAATTAGGGATAAAGAATTCTAGTCCCAAATTGGGCCCGTACGTGTGGCTGATTAAGATCGAGAGAAATTAATTAAGGATAAAGAATTCCAGTCCCAAATTGGGCCCAAACCTGTGGCTGATTAAGATGGAGAGAAATTAACTACGGATAAAGAACTCCAGTCCCAACTTGTGCCCGAACGTGTGGCTGATTAAGATGGAGAGAAATGTACTAGGGATAAAGAATTCCAGTCCCAAATTGTGCCCGAACGTGTGGCTGATTAAGATGGAGAGAAATCAACTAAGGATAAAGAGTTCCAGTCCCAAATTGGGCCCGAACGTGTGGCTGATTAAGATGGAGAGAAATTAACTAAGGATAAAGATTTCCAGTCCCAAATTGGGCCCGTACGTGTGGCTGATTAAGGTGGAGAGAAATCAACTAGGGATAAAGAATTCTAGTCCCAAATTGGGCCCGTACGTGTGGCTGATTAAGATGGAGAGAAATTAATTAAGGATAAAGAATTCCAGTCCCAAATTGTGAATAAACCTGTGGCTGTTTAAGATGCAGAGAAATCAACTACGGATAAAGAATTCCAGTCCCAAATTGTGCCCGAACGTGTGGCTGATTAAGCTGGAGAGAAATCAACTAGGGATAAAGAATTCCAGTCCCAAATTTTGCCCGAACGTGTGGCTGATTAAGATGGAGAGAAATCAACTAAGGATAAAGAGTTCCAATCCCAAATTGTGCCCGTACGTGTGGCTGATTAAGATGGAGAGAAATTAATTAAGGATAAAGAATTCCAGTCCCAAATTGTGCCCGAACGTGTGGCTGATTAAGATGGAGAGAAATCAACTAGGGTTAAAGAATTCCAGTCCCAAATTTTGCCCGTACGTGTGGCTGATTAAGATGGAGAGAAATTAATTAAGGATAAAGAATTCCAGACCCAAATTGGGCCCGTACGTATGGCTGATTAAGATGGAGAGAAATCAAACACGGATAAAGAATTCCAGTCCCAAAATTTGCCCGAACGTGTGGCTGATTAAGATGGAGAGGAATTAATTAAGGATAAAGAATTCCAGTCCCAAATTGTGCCCGTACGTGTGGCTGATTAAGATGGAGAGAAATCAACTAAGGTTATACAATTCCAGTCCCAAATTGTGCCCGAACGTGTGGCTGATTAAGATGGAGAGAAATCAACTAAGGATAAAGAATTCCAATCCCAAATTGTGCCCGAACGTGTGGCTGATTAAGGTGGAGAGAAATCAACTAAGGTTAAAGAATTCCAATCCCAAATTGCGCCCGAACGTGTCGCTGATTAAGCTGGAGAGAAATTAACTACGGATAAAGAATTCCAGTCCCAAATTGTGCCCGAACGTGTGGCTGATTAAGATGGAGAGAAATTGCTGCGGATAAAGAATTCCAGTCCCAAATTGTGCCCAAACGTGTGGCTGATTAAGATGGAGAGAAATCAACTAGGGATAAAGAATTCCAATTCCAAATTGCGCCCGAACGTGTGGGTGATTACGATAAAGAGAAATTAACTAAGGATAAAGAATTCCAGTCCCAAATTGCGCCCGAACGTGTGGCTGATTAAGATGGAGAGAAATTGACTACGGATAAAGAATTCCAATCCCAAATTGCGCCCGAACGTGTGGCTGATTAAGATGGAGAGAAATCAACTAAAGATAAAGAATTCCAGTCCCAAACTGCGCCTGAACGTGTGGCTGATTAAGATAAAGAGAAATTAACCACGGATAAAGAATTCCAGTCCCAAATTGTGCCCAAACGTGTGGCTGATTAAGATGGAGAGAAATCAACTAAGGATAAAGAATTCCAATCCCAAATTGTGCCCGTACGTGTGGCTGATTAAGATGGAGAGAAATTAATTAAGGATAAAGAATTCCAGTCCCAAATTGTGCCCGAACGTGTCGCTGATTAAGATGGAGGGAAATCAACTAAGGTTAAAGAATTCCAGTCCCAAATTGTGCCCGTAGGTGTGGCTGATTAAGATGGAGAGAAATCAACTAAAGATAAAAAATTCCAGTCCCAAATTGTGCCCGTACGTGTGGCTGATTAAGATGGAGAGAAATCAACTAAGGATAAAGAATTCCAATCCCAAATTGGGCCCGTACGTGTTGCTGATTAAAATGGAGAGAAATTAATTAAGGATAAAGAATTCCAGTCCCAAATTGTGCCCGAACGTGTGGCTGATTAAGATGGAGAGAAATCAACTAAGGTTAAAGAATTCCAGTCCCAAATTGAGCCCTACGTGTGGCTGATTAAGATGGAGAGAAATTAATTAAGGATAAAGAATTCCAGTCCCAAATTTGGCCCGTACGTGTGGCTGATTAAGATGGAGAGAAATCAACTAAGGATAAAGAATTCCAGTCACAAATTGTGCCCGTACGTGTGGCTGATTAAGATGGAGAGAAATTAATTAAGGATAAAGAATACCAGTCCCAAATTGTGCCCGTACGTGTGGCTGATTAAAATGGAGAGAAATTAATTAAGGATAAAGAATTCCAGTCCCAAATTGTGCCCGTACGTGTGGCTGATTAAAATGGAGAGAAATTAATTAAGGAGTAAGAATTCCAGTCCCAAATTGTGCCCGAACGTGTGGCTGATTAAGATGGAGAGAAATCAACTAAGGTTAAAGAATTCCAGTCCCAAATTGAGCCCGTACGTGTGGCTGATTAAGATGGAGAGAAATTAATTAAGGATAAAGAATTCCAGTCCCAAATTGTGAACACCTGTGGCTGATTAAGATGGAGAGAAATCAACTACGGATGAAGAATTCCAGTCCCAAATTGTGCCCGAACGTGTGGCTGATTAAGATGGAGAGAAATCTACTAGGGATAAAGAATTCCAGTCCCAAATTGTGCCCGAACGTGTGGCTGATTAAGATGTAGAGAAATCAACTACGGATAAAGAGTTCCAGTCCCAAATTGGGCCCGAACGTGTGGCTGATTATGATGGAGAGAAATTAAATAAGGATAAAGAATTCCAGTCCCAAATTGTGCCCGAACGTGTGGCTGATTAAGATGGAGAGAAAATAATTAAGCATAAAGAATTCCAGTCCCAAATTCGGCCCGAACGTGTGGCTGATTAAGATGGAGAGAAATGAATTAAGGATAAAGAAGTCCGATTCCAAATTGTGCCCAAACGTGTGGCTGATTAAGATGGAGAGAAATAAACTACGGATAAAGAATTCCAGGCCCAAATTGTGCTCAAACGTGTGGCTGATTAAGATGGAGAGAAATTAACTAGGGATAAAGGGGTTCAGTTCCAAATTGTGCTCGTCTGTGTGGCTTATTAAGATGGAGAGAATATAATTAAGGATAAAGAATTTCAGTCCCGAATTGGACCCGTACGTGTGGCTTATTAAGATGGAGAGAAATTAACTAGGGATAAAGAATTGCAGTCCCAAATTGTGCCCGTACGTGTAGCTCATTAAGATGGAGAGAAATGAATTAAGGATAAAGAATTCCAGTCCCAAATTGTGCCCGAACGTGTCGCTGATTATGATGGAGAGAAATCAACTAAGGTTAAAGAATTCCAGTCCCAAATTTTGCCCGTACGTGTGGCTGATTAAGATGGAGAGAAATTAATTAAGGATAAAGAATTCCATCCCAAATTGCGCCCGAACGTGTAGCTGATTAAGATGGAGAAAAATTGACTACGCATAAAGAATTCCAATCCCAAATTGCGCCCGAACGTGTGGCTGATTAAGGTAAAGAGAAATTAACTAAGGATAAAGAATTCCAGTCCCAAACTGCACCCGAACGTGTGGCTGATTAAGATAAAGAGAAATTAACTACGGATAAAGAATTGCAGTCCCAAATTGTGCCCAAACGTGTGGCTGATTAAGATGGAGAGAAATCAACCAAGGGTAAAGAATTCCAATCCCAAAATGTGCCCTTACGTGTGGCTGATTAAGATGGAGAGAAATTAACTAAGGATAAAGAATTCCAGTCCCAAATTGGGCCCGTACGTGTGGCTGATTAAGATACAGAGAAATTAATTAAGGATAAAGAATTCCAGTCCCAAATTAGGCCCGAACGTGTGGCTGATTAAGATGGAGAGAAATGAATTAAGGATAAAGAATTCCAGTCCCAAATTGTGCCCAAACGTGTGGCTGATTAAGATGGAGAGATATTAACTATGGATAAAGAATTCCAGGCCCAAATTGTGCTCAAACGTGTGGCTGATTAAGATGGAGAGAAATTAACTAGGGATAAAGAGTTCCAGTACCACATTGTGCCCGTCTGTGTGGCTTATTAAGATGGAGAGAATATAATAAAGGATAAAGAATTCCAGGCCCCAAATTGGGCCCGTACGTGTGGCTGATTAAGATGGAGAGAAATCAACTAAGGATAAAGAATTCCAGTCCCAAATTGTGCCCGTACGTGTGGCTGATTAAGATGGAGAGAAATTAACTACGGATAAAGAATTCCAGTCCCAAATTTTGCCCGAACGTGTGGCTGTTTAAGATGGAGATAAATTGTCTACGGATAAAGAATTCCAGTCCCAAAAAGTGCCCAAACGGGTGGCTGATTAAGATGGAGAGAAATCAACTAGGGATAAAGAATTCCAATCCCAAATTGCGCCCAAACGTGTGGCTGATTAAGATAAAGAGAAATTAACTAAGGATAAAGAATTCCAGTCCCAAATTGTGCCCGAACGTGTGTGGCTGATTAAGATGGAGAGAAATTGACTACGGATAAGGAATTCCAATCCCAAATTGCGCCCGAACGTGTGGCTGATTTAGATAAAGAGAAATTAACTAAGGATAACGAATTCCAGTCCCGAACTGCGCCCGAACGTGTGGCTGATTAAGATAAAGAGAAATTAACTACGGATAAAGAATTCCAGTCCCAAATTGTGCCCGAACGTGTGGCTGATTAAGATGGAGAGAAAACAACTAAGGTTAAAGAATTCCAGTCCCAAATTGTGCCCGTACGTGTGGCTGAATAAGATGGAGAGAAATTAATTAAGGATAAAGAATTCCAGTCCCAAATTGGGCCCGTAAGTGTGGCTGATTAAGATGGAGAGAAATCAACTAAGGATAAAGAATTCCAGTCCCAAATTGTGCCCGTACGTGTGGCTGATTAAAATGGAGAGAAATTAATTAAGGATAAAGAATACGAGTCCCAAATTGTGCCCGAACGTGTGGCTGATTAAGATGGAGAGAAATTAAATAAGGATAAAGAATTCCAGTGCCAAATTGGGCCCGTACGTGTGGCTGATTAAGATGCAGAGAAATCAACTAGGGATAAAGAATTCTAGTCCTAAATTGGTCCCGTACGTGTGGCTGATTAAGATGGATAGAAATTAATTAAGGATAAAGAATTCCAGTCCCAAATTGTGAACAAACCTGTGGCTGATTAAGATGCAGAGAAATCAACTACGGATAAAGAATTCCAGTCCCAAATTGTTGCCGAACGTGTGGCTTATTAAGATGGAGCGAAATCTACTAGGGGTAAAGAATTCCAGTCCCAAATTGTGCCCGAACGTGTGGCTGATTAAGATGGAGAGAAATCAACTAAGGTTAAAGAGTTCCAATCCCAAATTGTGCCCGTACGTGTGGCTGATTAAGATGGAGAGAAATTAACAAGGGATAAAGAGTTCCAGTACCAAATTGTGCCCGTATGTGTGGCTTATTAAGATGGAGAGAAATTAATTAAGGATAAAGAATATCAGTCCCAAATTGTGCCCAAACGTGTGGCTGATTAAGATGGAGAGAAATTAATTAAGGATAAAGAATTTCAGTCCCAAATTGAGTCCAAACCTGTGGCTGATTAAGATGGAGAGAAATTAACTACGGATAAAGAATTCCAGTCCCAAAATGTGCCCAAACCTGTGGCTGATTAAGATGAAGAGAAATTAACTACAGATAAAGAATTCCAGACCCAAATTGTGCCCAAACCTGTGGCTGATTAAGATGGAGAGAAATTAAATACGGATAAAGAATTCCAGTCCCAAATTGTGCCCAAACCTGTGGCTGGTTAGGATGGGAGAAATTAACTACGGATAAAGAATTCCAGTCCGAAATTGTGCCTGTATGTGTGGCTTATTAAGACGGAGAGAAATTAACTAAGGATAAAGAATTCCAGTCCGAAATTGTGCCTGTATGTGTGGCTAATTAAGATGGAGAGAAATTAATAAAGGATAAGGATTCCAGTCCCAAATTGTGCCTGTATGTGTGGCTTATTAAGATGGAGAGAAATTAATTAAGGATAAAGAATTCCAGTCCCAAATTGCGCCCGAGCGTGTGGCTGAATAAGATGGAGAGAAATTAACTGCGGATAAAGAATTCCAGTCCCAAATTAGGCCAAACGTGTGGCTGATTAAGATGGAGAGAAATCAACTACAGAAAAAGAATTCCAGTTCCAAATTGTGCCCAAACGTGTGACTGATAAAGATGGAGAGAAATCAACTACGGATAAAGAATTCCAGTCCCAAATTGTGCCCAAACGTGTGACTGATTAAGATGGAGAGAAATTAACTACGGATAAAGAATTCCAGTCCCAAATTGTGCCCAAACGTGTGGCTGATTAAGATGGAGAGAAATTAACTACGGATAAAGAATTCCAGTCCCAAATTGTGCCCAAACGTGTGACTGATAAAGATGGAGAGAAATTAACTACGCATAAAGAATTCCAGTCCCAAATTGTGCCCAAACGTGTGGCTGATTAAGATGGAGAGAAATTAACTACGGATAAAGAATTCCAGTCCCAAATTGTGCCCAAACGTGTGACTGATTAAGATGGAGAGAAATTAACTACGGATAAAGAATTCCAGTCCCAAATTGTGCCCCAACGTGTGGCTGATTAAGATGGAGAGAAATCAACTAAGGATAAAGAATTCCAGTCTCAAATTGTGCCCCAACGTGTGGCTGATTAAGATGGAGAGAAATCAACTACGGATAAAGAATTCCAGTCCCAAATTGTGCCCAAAGGTGTGACTGATTAAGATGGAGAGAAATTAACTACGGATAAAGTATTCCAGTCCCAAATTGTGCCCGAACGTGTGGCTGATTAAGATGGAGAGAACTTAACTACGGATAAAGAATTCCAGTCCCAAATTGTGCCAGAACGTGTGGCTGATTAAGTTGGAGAGAACTTAACTAAGGATAAAGAATACCAGTCCCAAATTGTGCCCCAACGTGTGGCTGATTAAGATAGAGAGAAATCAACTAAGGATAAAGAATTCCAGTACCAAATCGTGCCCAAACGTGTGTCTTATTAAGTTGGAGAGAAATTAACTAAGGATAGAGAATTCCAGTCCCAAATTGTGGCCAAACGTGTGGCTTATTAAGATGGAGAGAAATTAACTACGGATAAAGAGTTCCAGTCCGAAATTTCGCCCGAACGTGTGGCTTATTAAGATGGAGAGAAATTAACTACGGATAAAGAGTTCCAGTCCGAAATTTCGCCCGAACGTGTGGCTTATTAAGATGGAGAGAAATTAACTACGGATAAAGAGTTCTAATCCGAAATTTCGCCTGAACGTGTGGCTTATTAAGATGGAGAGAAATTAACTACGGATAAAGAGTTCCAGGTCGAAATTTCGCCCGAACGTGTGACTGATTAAGATGGAGAGAAATTAACTAAGGATAAAGAATTCCAGTCCCAAATTGTGCCCAAAACGTGTGGCTTATTAAGATGGAGAGAAATTAACTACGGATAAAGAGTTCCAGTCCGAAATTTCGCCCGAACGTGTGGCTTATTAAGATGGAGAGAAATTAACTACGTATAAAGAGTTCCAGTCCGAAATTTCGCCCGAACGTGTGGCTTATTAAGATGGAGAGAAATTAACTACGGATAAAGAGTTCCAGGTCGAAATTTCGCCCGAACGTGTGACTGATTAAGATGGAGAGAAATTAACTAAGGATAAAGAATTCCAGTCCCAAATTGTGCCCAAACGTGTGGCTTATTAAGATGGAGAGAAATTAACTACGGATAAAGAGTTCCAGTCCGAAATTTCGCCCGAAGGTGTGGCTTATTGAGATGGAGAGAAATTAACTACGGATAAAGAGTTCCAGCTCGAAATTTCGCCCGAACGTGTGACTGATTAAGATGGAGAGAAATTAACTAAGGATAAAGAATTCTAGTCCCAAATTGTGCCCAAACCTGTGGCTGATTAAGATGGAGAGAAATTAACTACGGATAAAGTGTTCCAGTCCGAAATTTCGCCCGAACGTGTGGCTTATTAAGATGGAGAGAAATTAACTACGGATAAAGAGTTCCAGTCCGAAATTTCGCCCGAACGTGTGACTGATTAAGATGGAGAGAAATTAACTACGGATAAAGTGTTCCAGTCCGAAATTTCGCCCGAACGTGTGGCTTATTAAGATGGAGAGAAATTAACTACGGATAAAGAGTTCCAGGTCGAAATTTCGCCCGAACGTGTGACTGATTAAGATGGAGAGAAATTAACTAAGGATAAAGAATTCCAGTCCCAAATTGTGCCCAAACGTGTGGCTTATTAAGATGGAGAGAAATTAACTACGGATAAAGTGTTCCAGTCCGAAATTTCGCCCGAACGTGTGGCTTATTAAGATGGAGAGAAATTAACTACGGATAAAGAGTTCCAGGTCGAAATTTCGCCCGAACGTGTGACTGATTAAGATGGAGAGAAATTAACTAAGGATAAAGAATTCCAGTCCCAAATTGTGCCTAAACGTGTGGCTTATTAAGATGGAGAGAAATTAACTACGGATAAAGTGTTCCAGTCCGAAATTTCGCCCGAACGTGTGGCTTATTAAGATGGAGAGAAATTAACTACGGATAAAGAGTTCCAGTCCGAAATTTCGCCCGAACGTGTGGTCTAATAAGATGGTGAGAAATTAACTACGGATAAAGACTTCCAGTCCCAAATTTCGCCCAAACGTGTGGCTTATTAAGATGGAGAGAAATTAACTACGGATAAAGAATTCCGGTAACAAATTGTGCCCAAACGTGTGGTCTATTAAGATGGTGAGAAATTAACTACGGATAAAGAATTACTGTCCCTCCCTGTAAACGCAAATAGAATACTTGAACAACCCCATCGGTACGAAATATCACTATTCATATTTTGAAACTGTATAACTGAACGTTCACTTTATTTTACTTATCTATTCGTTTTTTAACTGTTTCACGGTTCTATGAATTTCTCTGAGTTAATTTAATTGTATCTATCTACATCTAGTTTAGAGTTATACGCTTTAATATTTGAAGCACTACACAAAAAATAAATGTTTTTTATCATGTTACCTTGTCATTGCGTAGTCTATGGTTTCGTTGATTGTGTTCTTTGGTTTTGGTTTTTGTTACAGGAAAAAAGGAACTTCAATAAAGAAGACCGGAAAGTGATTGGTGTAGGTCTTGTGAAAGACGTTACACTCCTCACTGCTCTAAAGGGGTACAAGAAAGATTCAGGAAAAGAAGAAGATAAAGAAAAAAATTAAAGCTGAACATATGTAAAAGTAAGCTACCCTCTAGGGATAAAATGTAGAAGTTTAATTCGTGTATGTCATAATATAGTTCATTAAATAAAAAGGTTTTCAGAAAGTTGTTTTAAGTTTCAATCCTCTCCCACAATAAAGGCAGTCATTTCTGCGTCACATAATATGCACTAGAATTTTTTTTAATTCTTTAAAAATTACATGCTGCATACATGTTGACAATGAGACAGAAAACATACTCCTACACTAAATAGTTGAAGTAGCCTACAACTAAACTGGAGAAAAGTTCGATTCAGCAAACACCTCTACCTCAATAAGATGATTATTGTGATGTTAAAAGTAGCCTCAGATACGTTGACGTCGCTCACACAGTCATTATGCTAGCTCCTAATCCTTGTTACACACAAGCTTGCCCCGTATCTCTTAACTGTCACGTGGCCTAACTACCTCTCATTGGCTGCTGTTGTGGTATAGACTGTCGTGCGGTAAATATTAGTTCGTCATTTAACATGGTGATATGTCTTTATATGTTGGAAGAGAATCGTCAAATTTCTATTTTCCTAACTATTTGAATTAAATATATTACGCAACAGAGTTGATTTATCTGAAATGCATGTTAATTCTTAAACGAAGTAAAAAGGAGGTTTCTTTGTTCTCAAGCACATGGCACGATAGCACGTGATTTAGCGGTAGTGATGACATTTGTTATATGACTTTTATCACTGACCTTGTTTTGAACTGGATTAGTCATATATCGCCATTCGACGGTGTGTTGTGCCGAGTGCGAGAGCTAAATTATTTTATTGATTGTTTATTGCGCGGGTACTTATTATATGTATAATGGCAGAGTCTACCGCCAGTTTCTCGCTGAAGCATCGCAAGGGAAAACCTTTACAAAGCGGCGAAAAAAGAAATGTGGTGGATCTGTTTAATGCACTCAGGTGTGAGTGTTAGATCCGTAGGAATATCGCGATGTGAAATTGAGAAAACAGGAAAACTTACCACTGCAGGCAAAAGCAGGAATAAACAAAAGTGCGTGCTCGGAGAAAATACGTGAAAAGTGTTGTGCGTCGTCATGTGCATAGTTTTCTCTTTAGAAACGAACTCCCTAACATAAGTAACATTTCATCTGCTGTTAATGAGAATGCAGATTTACCAAATTTCAGCAGATTGCTTATACAGCTGGGGTTTGTGAATGAAAAAAGTGGCAAGAAAAATTTTCTAAACGAGGGAGGCGATATTGCTGTGTGGCGAAGACGTTATTTAAGGACAACCACAATGCACCGAGATACAAATCGCAAAATATACACAAAAAGCACACGAAAAGTAAGGTATGGCGTGACACCACTTCTAAGACTGAAAGACAAGCATTTTTGAAAGGTGTATGTGCTGGTTTTAAAAATCCTAGTGGAAAAGGCCAAAGGCCTTTCATTATAAACTCTTTCAGTTTCATTGCTCAGTCATTCAGTTTCAACTTGCTCAGTTCATTATAAACTTGTATTTTTGCATGCCTTCATATTCTTATTTGTATGATTTTATTTATCTTCCCGGCAATTATTATGACGTTTACTGCAGGTTTAAATGTGATGGGAAGGCACCGCCTATGGCCTATGGCGCGAAAGCATTAGCCAATTAGGGTGAGGGGGAAGGTAGTTGAACGCGGAGTGATACATTTCAGCGGGGCAAGGTTATATGAAACAGAGATTAGTGAAACAGTCCCCTTGGACATCTATACACAACTGATACCGTTTCTGGCCGGGTTCGATCCCAGGCGACCACAAAGTGAGATTTGTAGTGGACAACACGGCGCTGGAGCGGGTTTTCTCCGGGATCTCCGGTTTCCCCCGCCATCTCATTCCACCGTTGCTCCATCTTCATCTCATGTATCATCAGTGTCAGTGTCATCGCCTGCGGTGCCGTATGTAGTAAAAGCGGGCGTTAAACACTACACATCTCACACATGATGCCGTTTCTGGTGAACATGAAAAGCAGAGAAATGTTCAACTGCGATCCTTGTAAACTCATTTGTCTAAGATCGTTGGATGCATACGATATCTTGATAAAACTTCGTTCCAGTCGACTTTTAACTCGTGTTAACAAGAAAGACATAAGAAGGCGAGGGCAAATATGGCGAATGTGGAATGGCAATACTGGAATGCTAATACACAGAATGCTTGCCCAGATACTGGCTATAAGATAAAGCAGTATGAGATTTTGCATTGTCATACAGTAAGAATTTAATGTATTGTTCAGCACAGCCCTACCACCAAATGAGTTCGCGAGGAAACATGATGGTCATTTCCGGAATGTACATATACCAGGTAGAATAAAACATTCATTGCTTTTCAGAACTGCAAATTCAGAAATTATATATAGCAATAAATACATATCAACAAATACGATTACGCGGTAGAGTGAAAAGCCCGCATGATGAACGTCCCGATTTCTCCAGAAAAATTAGCAAATTTTGGAGTGATTCCCCTCATACCGCAAATTAGTTCTGCACTTCCACCCATCTGTTTTCCCAAAAAAGATCAAGTTAACACAGAATCTGCGTCATGGAAAAGCACTGACGGGATGATACCGACCTTCCCTTCGTAACACACTCCTTGTTTTACTTAACCGGGTATTTTTCAACAATAAATTATTTAACCAGTTCAAATCTTCTCAATGAATCAAACATTTTATTACAATCTGAATTACTTACTCCCAAATTTTCAAAGTTTGATTAGAAGTCAAATGTATCTGATCCAATAAATGTTTATATAACTTATCTCGACCACCAAAATGGGAGGGAAGGTACCGTCAGGATTGAAGGAATTTTAGTTACCCAGAACTTGGCGTAGCAGATAGACTTCTCCAGATGCTTCTGGCAGAAGTGTAGACTTAGGAAATACCCGCCTGCACAGCGGCGCCACTTGTCTTTGTTCTTGCATCCGCGCTTAGGAAGTAAAAAACCTAACCTCCCTGGCTATTATCTTCTTAGCGAGTGAGTACACCATATTCATATCGAGAGTGTTACTCCTTTATTCTTTGAGGTAATGTCCATACTGTACTCATAAGACTCGCAGTCTTACTTCCACGAGATATTCACTTATATATGAACAGTATGTTAAAAGCCCTTTGTTTCGTCTCACAAAGTCACTCGAGGGGTAATAACTACCCTTCGAAACTAAGTTTATTTCAGCATATAACCTATAAAATGGTATCTCCAGTACGTTAGCAAAGTAAGGATGTTAATGCAAGGGGCGTCCAGAAAGTAAGTTCTGTTTCAATTTATCTCCACTGCAGCGTTGCGATCGCAGTTCCGCACATGCGCGGTAGACGCTCTGTATCAAGGAGAAGAAACGTGCGCCATTGTGAGATCGCTGTCAGCTACGTACGCTTTGTTGTGCTTCTTTATAATGTCGGTGTTGATTGAAAATCCCGCCGCTTGTGAAATCAGATCTGTAATTCGTTTTCTGAATGCTAGGAAAGTGAAACCAATCGAAATTTATCGTTGTCAAAAGGTGTTGTGTTTCTTCACAGCAACGCACGACCACACACTGCCAATGCGACGAAAAAAAAATCTACAGGGATTTGGCTGTGACGTGTTTGACCACCCCCCCGTACAGCCCTGACCTCGCTCCTAGTGACTTTCATCTCTTTTTGCATCTCAAGTCTTTCCTTGGCGGTCAACACTTCAACAATGACGAAGAGCTGAAAGAAAAGGTTTCCAACTGGTTGAAGACAGGCGGCAAACTTCTAGGGAAGAAGGTATACAAAAACTTGTGCCTCGCTATGACAAATGCCTGCAATATTTCGGCAGTTATAAAAGCAGTTTAACAGTTGTATAATTTTGTGCAAAGCATAATTTTTTCTGTATCTGTACACAATTTAATTTTAACCCTTATACAGGGTATCATCAGTGTGCTTTAAAACCTTCCTCAACAGTTTGGTTCTTCTCAATTTGGACCCGTCAAATGGTTCTGCATTTTCTAGGTTACTATCCTACCCGTCACCTATTTGCAATTCTTCTACACTCGCCACCCAATTTAGCACTGCGTCCTACTCCTCTAATCCATTGCATTAGTTGTCACTTATACATTATTGCTATTGGCCCCAGCATGGGAGCCTGTAACTTATAACTGCATTTTTTCTTTCATGTATTACTCTTTGTATTTCTCAGATGTGATCAGCTATAGTTTCTATTCCGACAGAGTTTGTGACAACTACTTTTTTGTAGAGTTTAAATAAATGAAATTTTAATAAGTATAAATTTACTTAATGAAGCTATTTGGAATGAATTCGTAAAAGCTAAGCCATACTGGTTTTCTTAGAATTTCTGCAATTCTTTTTCAATAACTGTAATAACAGAACCATTACGTATTGTTTTTAATCTAAATGAATTCCAAGATTTTCAATTTCTGTACACGTGGTGATGTTGCTGATGTGAGCAACCTACAGCTGTAATTTTACTTCAAATGTCGGCACTTAAACGTTTCACTTTTGACTAGCATGATTTTACATCATTCTGTAAATGACTCTAGCTCTATGTAGACAACCTAGCACCCCAGCAGTCTACGCACAGATAAACAACACAGCTACCTAATGTCAGTCTGGGAGGCTGATTTGCTAGGTGATGGCTACTGATGCCGCAATCAAACTCGGGTCAGAAAGATGTTTTGTGTGTCCGCCTTTAAGTCAGTAGATTAACCGGCACGTGAAAGAACTGTGGTACTAAGTTCCCATCCACCAGTACAACTGAAACAGCCGTAGATACTCATAACATCGTGAACAAACGTCACATATATTTTAGAACTATTTAGTGTTAACAATGTAGCACTGTAGGACAATGGACTTTATTTACGTAGATCAAAGCTTTACCTGAAGGAAATCCCAAGCTATTGTAAATTAGTAGAGTCCAGCCTCCATTACTCTCTAAACATCATTAAACTACCTCCCATGTTACCTCCGTGCCGTCCAGTCGCTGAAGGAGCCAATGGACCGTAACAGCTGGTGCTGGCATCTTCATTACCTGTGACTTTTGACGTAGGTGCCGTAGAGTTGTTTATCTTGTTTCTTGTAATTTACGTCCTCCAACGTTAAGTCATATCGTACGATGAATGCAATGGGTGAAATGATACTCAAAAGTGCCCGGGGTCCATGGAGCTTAGAGCTATCCGACATTTGTATATCAGGATAAGGGAAAGCCCCGGGGGAAAAAAAAAACCTTATCCAGGTAACTCACCCTGATCGAGTTTCGAGCTCGGGACCTCTTGAACGTGAGGCAGACACGCTACCATCTACGCTACCGATTCGGGCTAGGTGCCGTAGACAATACCTCTCTATATATAGGCTGTTTGGGGTATGAGTACACAGTTTTCGCGAGCCGGGTAATCCAAATATGCCGAACAACAAAGCCCCATACAATTTCATCTATAATGAAAAATAAAGCAGATAAGTGGACAGCACTAAATGCATTATCTTTATAGTCAATAAACGTTCCTTAGACTCTCTGCTAGGACTCTAACGTTTGGAATTCTCTTATCCGTAGTGTTCCGCTTCATAAGAGTTGCATTCGCCTTTGCCATAAACTCTTGATCTGTAAAGACAGCCGTAGTTCTTAATGCATTACTACATCTAAAGCATCCTCATCTGCTGAAGGGCATGGGGTTCGGTAGGTAGGTTTACTGTTTACACTACGTGTGTCCGCTCTAAATGCACGCTCGTATTGGGGTTGACAAGCGTAAGCCTATGACTATTGCAATCTACACGCAAAAAGCTAGTCCGTTAATATCATTTTGTGGCTAAACGAATCATTTCAGCAACATTTGGTTAAGCCACAATTAATTCATCTTTAGTAAATTTACCTTGCTAATCTAACTGCAAAAGCAACCCACAGAGGTGTAGTGAAATATTCGCAACTAAACGTTTGATCAATTTTAATAGTTAAGCAATCATGCAACCATGTATAGGAAACTGGTACAGGAACTTGTGTTTCAGCTTAACGCCAGTACGCTGAAGTCTCCGCATTCATACGCCTTAAACGTGTGTGTGTGCGTGTGTGTCCATTGTTTTTGAAAAGTCTAATTTTTGGAACTTTTTCTGTTTGAAACATATTTAGGTGCCCGGGAATGTTTAAAAAATCACGTTACATTCCAGAAAGATGTTGAACTCAAATACCATTTAGTATTTTACCAACCTTTCGTTTTTGCCTACTGCTGTTCACAAACAGGCAGACTCAACCATGCAGACATTTTTTATATTTTCTATTACTTATTGTTATTAAGCGAAGTGTTCAATCCTACACAAAATTATTCCAAGTAAACCAAAAATACATGCTTTGGTGCTGACTGAACTGAGAAAAGCATTTTTTTTTTTTTTTTTTTTAGAAAAAGGTCTCTATTTGTGTTATGGTCTGTGAACTCAAAAACTAAAAGTCGGCTAAGTAATAAATTGTCTTTCTTTCTTTAACTACCCTCTTATACCATTACGTGGTGTGAGATTCTTGTTCCTCCTAACCCTTATGAGGGTTGAGGAACGGAATCTCGGGATCAGTGAGAGAGAGAACCCAGGATGGGTGATCAGTCCGATGCCTGCCCTCCTTGGTAGCGCGTATGCCTCTCGTTCAAGAGGTCCCGAGTTCGAATCTCGGTCAGGTAAGTTACCTGCACAAGGTTCCTTCCGGGTTTTGCCCTTATCCTGAAAGACGAATGTCAGGTAACAATAAGCCTTAGGAAACCTGAGTTTATTTGAGTATCATTTCAGTCCGTCCCAACATCGTCCGATATGACTTAACGTTGGAGGACGTAAATTGCAACAATAAAAAAGGAAAAGAAAGAAAGAAAGAAAGAAAGAAAAAGAGAGAGAAAGAAAGAGAGAAAGAAAGAAAGAAAGAAAGAAGAAGAAAGAGAGAAAGAAAGAAAGAGAGAAAGAGAGAAAGAAAGAGAGAAAGAAAGAAAGAGAGAAAGAGAAGAGAGAAAGAGAGAAGAGAGAAAGAGAGAAAGAGAGAAAGAGAGAAAGAGAGAGAGAAAGAGAGAAAGAGAGAAAGAAAGAGAGAAAGAGAGAAAGAAAGAGAGAAAGAAGGAAAGAAAGAAAGAAAGAAAGAAAGAAGAAAGAAAGAAAGAAAGAAAGAAGAAAGAAAGAAAGAAAGAAAGAAAGAAAGAAAGAAGAGGAAAGAAAGAAAGAAGGAAAGAAAGAAAGAAATAAAGAAAGAAAGAAAGAAAGAAAGAAAGAAAGAAAGAAAGAAAGAAAGAAAGAAAGAAAGAAAGAAAGAAAGAAAGAAAGAAAGAAAGAAAGAAAGAAAGAAAGAAAGAAAGAAGAAAGAAAGAGAAAGAAAGAAAGAAAGAAAGAAAGAAAGAAAGAAAGAAAGAAAGAAAGAAAGAAAGAAAGAAAGAAGGAAAGAAAGAAAGAAAGAAAGAAAGAAAAGAAGGAAGAAAGAAAGAAAGAAGAAGAAAGAAAGAAGGAAAGAAAGAAAGAAAGAAAGAAAGAAAGAAAGAAAGAAAGAAAGAAAGAAAGAAAGAAAGAAAGAAAGAAAGAAAGAAAGAAAGAAAGAAAGAAAGAAAGAAAGAAAGAAAGAAAGAAGGAAGAAAGAAGGAAAGAAAGAAAGAAGGAAAGAAAGAAAGAAAGCAGGAAAGAAAGAAGGAAAGAAGGAAAGAAAGAAAGAAGGAAAGAAAGAAAGAAAGAAGGAAGGAAAGAAGGAACGAAAGAAAGAACGAAAGAAAGAAAGAAAGAAAGAAAGAAAGAAAGAAAGAAAGAAAGAAAGAAGAAAGAAAGAAAGAAAGAAAGAAAGAAAGAAAGAAAGAAAGAAGAAAGAAAGAAAGAAAGAAAAAGAAAGAAAGAAAGAAAGAAAGAAAGAAAGAAAGAAAGAAAGAAAGAAAGAAAGAAAGAAAGAAAGAAAGAAAGAAAGAAAGAAAGAAAGAAAGAAAGAAAGAAAGAAAGAAAGAAAGAAAGAAAAAGCCCGATGCCTGGTATGAAGGCGAGAGAAGTGGAGACAGAATGAGGGCGAGATGAATGATATGAAAGATGATGATGGACCAATTGGTGGAATGATCCCGGAGAAAACACACCCTATCACCATCTTGTCAACCACAAATTTCACATTGGGGTCAACTGGGATCGAACGCAGGCCGCCTTGGTTAGACCCAGGAGGTCTAAACACTCAGCCACGGCGCGGCCTTAAGTAATAAGTTGCTGATTAAGTTCAATACATTTCAACGAGGCTTCCAAAGCGTTCAAGAGAACCCCCCCTCCCCCCAACCGGAAGGGCATTTTAATAAACGTGGAAGCTTTTGGAGAAGATTTGTTCTTTTAAAAATGCCATAATGATTGCGATTAAAATTCCCCATGTTTACCATATAGTGATTAAAATGAAGTACTTACCTCTAAAGTTCCTCTTACACACATAACTTTTTAACAAATTTTCTTGCTATTTTTAAATTTAGAATGTCCCGAAACCTCTGTTTCCGATGAAGACTGTGTAAGAAGTTCTCGAGTTGAATGCAATACATTCTCGACTTACCGTAAGACCATATTAACGGAAGAAAAGGTATGTAAAGCTACTTAACGCTACTATGTAAACCTTGCACCTTAAACAACTTTGTATCAAATCTACTTCAGCAACGCTGTTTCTCAATTCTGAAATAGGCATAAGTGTAAGTTTCTACATAAATAGTTGTAAAGAAGTGTGAAGAGAAAGTCATTAGAACAGCAAACTTCTGAATTGTTGCCAATGAATAATTTAAATGGCACTGTAGATATCTCTATATACCTTTAAATATGTCATGCTTTGACCATTTATGTTTATATTTATTTCACACGACTACAAAAGTTCGTGCTTCAGCAACATACTTTTTAAGACACTTTAGCTGCGTGACACACTCAGCAGATAAGTTACGGTCATATTTAGATTATCCCATGACTATATATACATCAGTCGGAGAAGGTACGTGTTAACTGCACAGAAATATCATCATCACTGGGTATCTATATCAGCGTTACAATGGCATCTGCTACCAAAGTAAGTATCTAAGTTCTACCTCACACAAGTCTTCGTGCTTGTCACAAAGTCCAATTGCTTCAGAAATGTCACTCAAAGACTGTAATTTTGAACACGAAAGTTATAATAAAATTCCAATGTATGCTTTACACAAAATAATGTTTGTAATATGTTTTTATTATTTCACTATTTTGAAATACGTTCTACGCATTGACGTCAAGTACAACCAGCGTCATAAATATTTACCAATAATTTTAAGCTTATCTTCCTTCCGAAGAATTGTGTTTATAGTCGTGAAGATGAGGAACATAAAAGAGAAAATGTTTACTACCAAAACCTTTTATATTAACATGAACATTTTGTTGTAAAATAACACTGATTTCTTGTGTAGGAGTAGAATTTAGGCGAATAGGAAAAGGCATATGGATCTATCAGAAGTTTTGTTAAAGGATTTTACACAGAATATCAGATTGCCTCTGTTAGGCAAGATTAAAGTTCTTCATAAAAATAAACAGACATTCCTTTTCTTTTAGCAGTTAATATGCCTTTTCTTTATTTTAGGTTACTTCATTTGTACTTTTGTTACTCTTGCTGGCCAGTGCGTTTGTGGAACCAATGCCGGGTGATATTGATGAGAAGAAGTCAGAAAAGATACATGAAACGAAAAGTCTGGACCTCCATGTAAGTACACAACAACACAATGATAATGACAATAAGTTACTTTTGATGTATTTGTTTACCAATGATTCTTCCGGCCAATACTTCACCAGAGTATAATAAAATACTAGTTATATAGGACGTAGTACTCTAAAGCTTATCGTCCGAGCAACGAAACCCAGTAATTAAGATCAACATTTATCTTGCCGAACAACACATTTAATCTGGAAGCTTTTCAAACTACAAATGTCTGCAACAAGAATGTTTTATCCAAAATAAGCATCTCAACTTTATTAAATTCAACGTTCTCCCTCAACAAATAAACATAACAGTTACGCCTATATAAATTAAATTATTCCATCAATTTGTAACTTTTACACAGTATCTTACATCTATATGTAATTCTTTTGTCTTCAAACTTCTGTTCCAAGGTCCTTATACAATACCATGACTTGTAACAAAATCCACCCGTCCAAAATGTTTCCCTGCTGTGGATAATACACATAATATTTATGACTTCTAATCAAAAACAGTATTATTGTTGTGTTTCACAACACATTTACCTCCAAACAAATATAACTGTATATGTCTATGCCCCTTGTGTACAGCGGTGTGTATTAACTCACCAATTTTCAACATTTATACACTAACTCACATCTAGAAGAGGTTTTATTGTGTACAGTTCATTTACTTATTTATCTTTGTCAATAGGCGCAATACAAGCAATGGCGGTGTCATTTAAAGGATCCTAAAATCAAAACATTAAATAATATAAATTTAGTTATCTAGCGCTTAACAACAATTTTCATTTAGCCTTTGATACAAAGAGTTAATAAATCTCTTACAGTTCACTTTAGCCTCTCTGGTGACAAATTATAACATTTGGGCCAAAATAAATTATAAGTTATTCGGCGTACTTAATAAATTTTTGCTTGTTTGGAATTTTACATCCTCCAACGTTAAGTCATATGGGACGATGAATGGAATGGGTGAAATGATGCTAAAATGAGCCCAGGGTCCATAGAGCTTAGAGTTACTCGACATTCGTATTCCCAGATAAGGGAAAACCACGGAAAAAAACCTTATCCAGTAACTCACCCTGAGTTTTGTACTCCTCCTATAATGCTCAGGCGCATCATGTCAAAGGACATAATCATTGATATTTCTGTGCAGATGGGTCCGAAGGGCTAGTAAACAGAGATCAGTAAACACTTTAAATTCAATAAAGAGAGGTTTGCAGGGATTCCCTCCAGAACAGCTTTTTATTATACGACGTACTTTCTTCTATAGATCAAACACTCCCGCTGCTCTGTTGGAACCACCCCAAAAATATAATACTATAACGCATAGTGGACTGAAAAACAGCAATAAACATATCACATAAAATAAACAACAAATGCTCTCTAATTTCCTAATTAAAATATTTTACATACAGTAGAACCCCGAAATAGCGCAGTCCGAAACACTGAGAATTCTGATTTAACGCGGGAGAAAGTATTATTAAGAAAATAAAACCGTATTTTATATATTTAATTACATCGCTTTTTTACTTTTGAAAATTGAGTTGATAAATGTCTTCAGAGAGCGGTTCTGCAGTACATTTTTCGTCCTCATCAGATCCCTAGCTTTGAAATGAAATAAAATGTGTAGTGTTTAACGCCCGCTTTTACTACATACGGCACCGCAGGCGGTGACACTGATGGTACATAAGATGAAGATGGAGCACCGGTGGAATGAGATGGCGGGGAAAACCGGAGGTCCCGGAGAAAACCCGCCCCAGCGCTGTCTTGTCCATCACAAGTCTCACTTTGCGGTCGCCTGGGATAGAATCCGGGCCGCCTTGGTGAGAGCCAAGCGGTCTAACCACTGAGCCACGGCGCGGCCAATAGCTTTGATCTTGGCCACTTCATTGCCGTAAAGGGACATGGAAACAATAGGTTTTCTGTAAGGGCTAAAACATCTGTGTCTGCAGGGATTCTAACACCTAGCAAAGTTAAAATATTGTTTCAGTCTGAATCACGCCTTTTGAATTTAAAGTCACGTGTTGAGAATACCAATAGTGTAAATTGCGATCGATTTCTGTACTGGAATACATCTCCAGCATTACTGGTGAGTAATTGTATTCAAAAGTGCTGAGCTTTATCTTACGTACCTTTTTACGTACCTACCTACTTTAATGTATTATTGCGCGAATGTTTCCTTAACCCTCGACGGGATCAACCTTTGTAACATCCATCTCACTTTTCGATATACCGCGGAATCGTTATAACGCGGGGTGGGGGGGGGGGGGTAAACCATGTCCCCTAACAACCACGTTATTTCGGGCTTCTACTTGCCTTTTTCCCACATTTATATACAAACCATTAAAATTAAAGCATAAGAGAGCAGACTGTGTGTTAACTTTTACTTTGATTAAGCAAATTATTTAAATTCATATCAGGAATTCCCCAACTTTTCTATCCTTACGTCAGTTTACAACTGTATCAAAGTACTGTAATTATTATTGTTATGTAAAACAAATTCATCACTAAGCCTAAACACTTCTCTATGGAGGGCCCTAAAAGTGTGTACAGCTCAACTAATATGATTAAGGGACACTGGGACTGAAAACTATCCCAAAAGTATCAAAAATTACAATTTTTAAATTTAAAGTTTCCCAAACCTTCCTTTATTGAAATATTGTAAGAGTTTTTTATTTCCGCCAATTTTAAAGGTCTAGCACAGGGTTTAAATGTTCGGGGCGTGGCCACTTAAACGCCCCCTTTCTTCCTTATCCAGCATGATGGCCTGTGTTTGCAATTCCGATTTTTTTTTCGGCAGCTTTTTCTCTAAAACTGCGTTCAAATCTTTTGGCGTAGCTCAGTAGTGGTATGTAGAGACAGTTTGGTAAACTATTACTGTATATTCAATACAAGGTGTTTAATCTGAAACATTCAAATATAAATGCCATATAAAAGGTCGTCAGCACACCTGGAGTGTTTTAGCACCTAAACTTAGCAATAAACTTAGGAAATACTTGCAGTTACATTTTTGTTTTGACTGCCTGTGTTTGCTCCAATGTATGATGGCTTCTTCCATTACAGAAATGTGATTACGTTTACCGTTTGTTTTAAATAATGAAATAGGTGTATATGCAAGTTATTTGCTTTTCCTGTAGTGTAGTGTATTGTTAGTTATATAAACATGCTATTTCATCATGTTAGTGTAAGCCGGTGAATAGAAATATCGTAAAGAAGGGAGATGTAAGAAAACCTGGTGAAGCTAGATGGAAAAGCAAAAATTGGGAACAGATTACCATTTCACATGTACAGTTGGACATAGAGGAACATCTAATATTTCAGCTTCACATATGCATAAGGACATAGATGAACATGCTAATGCTATTCAAACTACGTTTGTAGAAGACAGAAGAACTTTGCAAGATTTCAAGAACTAGATGCAAATTTTGAGGCATGCAATTTAAGTCAGTACCGTTTTGGAATTAAAAACAACGTGCATAGATATCGCAATAATTTTATTTTTACATGAAAGCCTGTACCTTAATCTACTTTTCTACATAATTTCCGTGAATACTGAGGCACTTGTCATACCGTGGCACCAATTTTTTAATACCCTCCTCATAAAATTCTGCCGCCTGCCGTGTTAACCACTGTATCACAACTGTTTTGACTTCGTTATCGTCTTGAAGACGCTGACCGCCCAGAGGTTTCTTCAAGTGCAGGAACAAATGGTAGTCGTTGGGCGTCAGATCAGGGCTGTATGGAGGATGATCTAGAGTTTCCCACGGAAAAGATTTGATGAGTTCTTTGATCCGATTAGCCACATGTGGACGGACATTGTCATGCAGCAAAACGATACCCCTACTTAACTTGCCACGTCTTTTGTTCTGGATTGCACGGCGCAGATTGTTCAATGTCTCACAATAAGACGCTGCATTGATTGTCTCATTACGAGGCAGAAACTCCACTAGCAATACTCCTTTTCTGTCCCAAAAAACTGTGCACATGGTGTTCCGGGCAGAAATTGTTTGCTTAAACTTCACTTTTATGGGTGATGAATGTCACCATTCCATGGATTGTTGTTTCGATTCTGGTGTGGCGTAGGCCACCCATGTTTCGTCACCAGTAACAATTTGGTCTAAAAAATCTTCACCTTCATTGTGGTACCGCTCAAGGAAAGTCAATGCACTGCCTAAACGTTGGGTTTTGTGCAAATCCGTCAACATTTTCGGAACCCAACGTGAACACAATTTCGGGTACTTCAAGTTTTCGGTCACAATGCGATAAAAAACACTACGAGAATATTGAGGAAAATAGTCATACAATGATGAAATTGTAAAGCGTCTGTTTTCTCTCACCTTTTCGTCCACTTTCTGCACCAAATCTTCAGTAACGACCGAAGGACGCCCACTCCGTTCTTCATCATGAACATTTGTGCGGCCATCTTTAAATTCTCTCACCCATTTCCTTACCATTCCATCACTCAATGTTTTGTCCGTAAACTTCACAGATCTCACGATGAATGTCGATCGGTTTTATGCCTTTATCACTAAGAAATCGTATAACAGCCCGTACTTCACAATTGGCGGGACTACGATTGTCGGAGGCATCTTAAACACTCAGTAACCAACGTATGCAATGAAGAATCAGACTGTAATGGCGTTAGTGGGTAGACGAGAGATGTAGGTAACCAGCGCGCATGCGCGGAACGCCAACAATAGCGCTCCGGTGGCGGAATCGCAAAACGGTACTGACTTAAAAAACATGCCTAGTATGTATGGTACACAGCATAAATAGTAATTTAAATAGCAGACGACATTAGTGAACCTAAGGAAATTTTGAATACCAGTATACATAGCAGTATAGATGACAGTGTAAATAATGTGCAGGATAGAGTAATTACTATTTTTGGTGCACATTTTTAGAAAAATCGATTTTTCTCCACTTTAGATTTTTAATAGAATATCTGCTGCCACTGTTTATGTTTTAGAGCTATGGCTATGACATATTTGAGCATATGCTCCATATATGCGTCTACAACATCAGTCTCAGGCTATAAGATATATATCTCGGTTTGGCTGTAACAAAATTTTAGATGCAAAAAATTAATAAAAATTAAATCCAATGTACTGCACAATTAAAAAAAAATAATTTTCCTAAGAGTAATGTAATGCTCTTCTACAAAGTTGTTTATACTGTGACTTTGTGGGTTCGTGAAATGAAAAGTCCAATTGCACCACTCAAAAATGTTCTTTATTTCCACCGACTTACAGTTAAACTCTTGCCAATTACACAGAATTACGTAATGCACACAATTACGTTTCACCAGTTCGTCCGTTACAATTTCACTTGCACTCGTAATTACGTACAATCCTCCGATGCACTCACACAGTCTTCTCGTCGTACACTAGCACTGCATTCTTACGCCGAGAACTCTGACACACTCCTCTTGCCCGACGTGTTGCTTATATAGGGTCAGCTAGTCGATCTGGAAGGTTCTAGATTAGATGAAATATCCCGTAAGTTCGAGAACCTAGGAGAAGGGTAAAGAGACGGCTCAGGGGCCCGCAATCCCTCTCCTAACCATCCCTTAAGTTAGTGACAGGAGACAAATGAGTGGGTGTGGCGTGGCCTCCGGTCCCTTCTCAGCTGTCGTTTGTTGTGCTTCCCGATAATTGGGTGACACTGCTCCCTCCTCAAAGCTGGTCGTATCGAACAGCACCATCATAGCGGGCTAGACTATCCAGGTGTACCACCAACATCTTCCCTCGGGGAACCTTCTGGATGCGGTAGACCACGTCGTTAATCCTCTTCACCACCCGGTACGGTCCTTGCCATGGCTGCTGGAGCTTCGGGCAGCGCCCCTTGGTTCGGGTAGGATGGTACAACCAGACCAGGTCACCTTGCTGGAACACTTGGCTGTTGGCTTGCCTTTCATACCTGGTCTTCATGCGGTCGCTCGCCTTTTGGATGTTCTGGCGAGCCATCTCGTGCATGTCGTGGAGATGGTCCACCAAGTTCTCCACATACTCGGTCGCTGGCTGTTTCGCTTCCGGAGGGTTTCCAAAAGTCAGGTCACAAGGGAGGCGTAACTCTCGGCCGAATATTAAGCTGGCTGGCATCATCCCAGTTGTGTCGTGTGTAGACTAGCGGTAGGTCAGCAAGAACAGTGGCACCTTGACGTCCCAGTCTCGCTGATGGCTAGCCACGACCTTCCTCAGGTGTTCCTCTAAGGTCTTGATGTATCTTTCGACCATGCCATCCGACTGGGAATGTAGAGGCGTCGTGCGGGTCTTGTTCACCACAAGCCTTTGTAGTGCCTCCTTCATTAGGTTGGACTCAAAGTTGGTACCCTGGTCACTGTGTAGCTCTAACGGCACCCCAAATCGACAGAACATTTGCTCCACGAGGCAGTCTGTGATTGTCTTTGCCTCTTGGTTTGGGATGGCATACACCTCCGGCCACTTGGTGAAGTAGTCCACGACAACCATTAGGCACTTGTTGCCTCGGTCGGAAACTGGGAACCGTCCAGCAATGTCAACGGCGATCCGTTCGAATGGCGCTCCGACGTTGTACTGCTGCATGCGACCCCGGTTCCTAGTCTGGGGGCCACGACTCGCCGCGCACACGTGACACTGACGGTACCATCCCTCAGCATCTGCTCGGAGTCTCAGCCAGTAGTAGCGCTGCCGTAGTTTGTCAATCGTTCGGTTCGCTCCCAGGTGTCCTCCCGAAGTCCCGGCGTGCACTTCCTCCAAGACTTCCGGGACCTTACTCCGGGGAAGTACCAACTGTTCTCTCTGCGTCTTCCCATCGGGTTACTCCCATACCCGCAACAGCACGCCCTCTCTGGTCTTCAACGAGTCCCATTAGGCCCAGTACGACTTGTAGGTGGCGCTCCTGGGTGCGATGTCCTCCCAGGTTGGTCTCGTCCCTGCCTCCACTTCCCTCAAGAGTGGCCCCAAGTCTGCGTCCGCCAGCTGCTCCCTCCTTAGGCCTGCGCTATCCCAGCCATCCGCAGGCACTGCCGTGACTACTCGAACTGCTGCGGCACGCTCCTTCTCTTCCACTCCTGTGCACTGGCCGCGCTCTTCTGGACAGGGTTTTCGAGACATGGCGTCAGCGTTACCGTGGCTCTTCCCTCTACGATGTGCCCAGGTGAAGTCGTACTCCTGCAGCCTCTGGACCCAACCTGTTGTCTGGCCTTCTGGTCGCGCCGTCACCATCACCTCGCTCCTCGCGGGGACAACCACGTCTTCGTTCAAGATGACCCTGCAGATCCCAAGGCGCTCTTCGGGTTGACGGAGTATAACCTCTTCTCCGTTGAGCCGCAGGAACTTCCTGCCGACGTCGACCGTCGCCTCGTGGCTCCTGAGGGCATCCAGTCCCAGAATCACCTCCTCAGCCACCTTCGCGACGAACACCCACAGACGCAGGCACTCCGCCCCAAGGTCAGCTCGAGCAGGGCCTCCTTCTCCACAGGCAAGGTGTCGCCCCAGGCCGTGAGAAGCTCGTATGGTCGGCTCGGTTCCTCGTTGGCAAACCCTTCCCCACGTCAGGTCTGATGATGGCCACGGTTGCCCCAGTGTCCACCAGCACGCGGCACGGCTTCCCTCTCACCCAGCCGTCCGCGACGAGGCTGTCATCCATACTCCGGCTGACGGCGCGCAGCGTCACTCGAGGGGATGGCGGTATTGGCGCCGACGTGCCCCTCTCCACGATGGCCCTTACTCGTTTCTCCAGCTGCTCTTCCTGGTGTGGGCAGTCTCTCTGCAGGTGTCCAGGCTGTCCACACCCCCAACACGGGCCACTAGGTGTTCGCCGGCGTCCCTCGGCTGGTCTTCTGTCTCCGGTGTAGCGGACGCTCCTCGTTCTCGACGTCGGGATAGCAGTTACCTTGGCCGCCTCCATCCTTAATGCTGCTGTCAGCGCCTCGTGGATGGTTTTATAATCGCCGAGCATTAGGCGCTGACGAATCTCCATTTCCCGCACCCCGTCGACGAAGTTGTATGCGGCTTCCCGGGATACGAACTCCAGTGGCAGTTCAACCAAGGCCTTGCTAGCCAGATGCTTAATCGCTATGGCGAACTCCTGCTGCGTCTCGCCCGGCTGCTGTGACCTTGCCTTTAGCTGGCTGCGGTATGCTGCGGCTAAGCGGTGGTTCCCGAAACGATTCTCTAGGGCCACCCAGATGTCCTTGGGTGCCGCCGCTGACTGAACCGCGTTCAGGACTTCCGCGGCCCGACCCTGGAGGCTGGCTATTAACTGTGTGGCCTCCTC